>JANIJI010000013.1:7652500-7865000 GCA_024500535.1 Leptonema lineaticorne | reverse complement strand
ATTACGAGGGTTAAAAGTTAGTAAATGGTCAAAATTAAAATAAATTTGGTAGCGATAGCGTTCCTAATAGGTCAACATTGGATTATTTATAATTGAGAGCGAAAGTTCAATGTGACGACATATAAAACTTTAAATTGAATTTTTAATGCGAAAAAAAGACGTATCTAAAAACTGATACGAGTATAAAATATTTCTGAATTCTTTTACCTTTGAAAAATAAACGAAAATTGCTTTCATCATATGTTATAACGAAAAAATGTAAATATCACAACTTGTCATTCACAGACATAATTCAGACTCGAAAGAATAAAAGGAAAAAAAGGATTTTCTGCATAAAATCTCAAAGCTTCAGAATTTATAATAATAAAAAAAATACTAGAATTCTTTGTATATATCGAATTATTTAAATTATTGTCAAATATCGTAAAGGAAAAAGCCATATAAAGTAGTGAAAAACTTGCGGATCGTAAAAAAAAAATGATGAAAAACACTAGAAATATAATACATATTTAATTTTGAACGACTCTAGTGTACGATAAAAGGCTGGTGAAGTAGATGAAAGGGTTTTAAAAGTATGTAGAAACGAGTGACGATGAAGACAAACTTCCAGTTGAAATAGGTCTCATTTATATACTCCATCTAAAAAAAAATGAAGATACGATCGATAAAAATAATATTTGCAGTGTAATATTAAAATATATATCTACGATATTTTAGTTCAGTATGGGGTGGATCTGATATTCGAATCTATTCTCAATATATAAAATATAAATGTATAAAAAATATTTAAAAATAAATTCAATATGATTTTATATATATATCTGTAAAATGAAACGGTTTTAATAAATGAAAGCTCGCAAATAATTTTGGTTGCAATATCAATTGAAAACGGTCAAAAATAAAGAGGCGATAATAATTTTTGTGCGTAGATGAAAAGCTTTTTCGTATAATTTAAAACTGTTACGTTTTGAATTATGATCGCAACATTTCGTATTTACTTTGACACGCAAATTCAATCCACTTAAAAGCACAACCGAAAGCGAAATTGGACAATATATCAGATGATTATATGCGTGTTGTTTGTTTCCATTGGAACCAATGGAAAATATCCGAGATATCCCGGACTAGAAGGCTATAATGTTGAATTTTGCAGAAGCTCAGGTGGTTTGCGAGGCGTTTTGCGTTAAATCATGGACCCTCCACAATGGATTCGGGAGTCATTGTTCTGCCAAGAATATTTCTGTCAGGATCTCCACCTAACATACACATACATATATTATATACAAGATGGTCAAAAAAATCTCGTGCTCTGAAAATGGGAACGATTTAATTAAGTTTCATGTTAAAATTTAAAATAGAAATGTGTTGAATATATCGCGATGTAACCGTGAAGTTTAAAACGTTATTATTATTCTTAATTACGTTATGTATAATAAAAATTTAAAACCCTTTTTTAAAAAACTTTTAAATATAATTTACTTTAAAGTTGATAACATTGATTATTCAATCACAAATAAAAACCAATATTCTAAGAAAATGTTATAATGGTATTAATTATATTATGAAATTAATATAAACTCTTTAATTATATATACGACATCATTTCAGGATAAATAATTTATATCGCTGATTAAAATTCAACACAAAGTTATTATTATTTTGAACTACTATTTCAAAAATTAAGACTGTCTTACATTATGATAATCAAATATCTCTAGAGAATGAGTCATAAGTTTATTCTACAATTTATATGATATTATTTTTATACACTAAAATTTAAGTGTTAAACGTAAAAATGAAATTAATTGTATAAAATATTGAGCCAGTTTGTAGCAATTCTTTAAGATTTATTTCTAATCTTCGATCGTTCAAAACTTTTAACACCACTCTGTATACGCTTACAAATATATAGACACATACACACGAACTCATATCGGTATTAGTAAGGGTGTGTGCTTTCTACTAGAAATCCCATTCGCGTGTGGTAGAAGGTGCTGAAAATCTATTCGGATGAAAAGCTCTAAAAACAACACGTGAGTTACGATTTTTTTTCATGAAATATATATTTATCCATATAAAAAAAAAATATATATATATAGTAATATTTTCTTGATTTATATTGCTTCAGTTTCGATATATATATCTTTTTTTTACTACGATGATTTATACGTGTTGAGTATTATAAATTATGAACGATAAATTTCATCTCCAATTATAGAGATATATTAATTAAATTTTTGCACGTTTTTTTTTTCAAAAAATCTCTAACTCTCAATCAGATTAATAATTCTGAATATAATTTTAAGATATTGCGTTATTGAAAATTTTGTCAAATATACTTTAAAATTAATAATTAAATTTATACCGCTACTGTGTATAATAGTTGTGTAAATTTAATTACCACGCTATTACAAGTATTTTCAAACAATTTCAGTATATGTCGAGTTTAAATTAGCTATGATTTAATTTAACGTTTTACGTTTTGAAAGTTAATCGACGTATATATATATATATATATATATATATATATATATATATATATATATATATATTACACATTAAGCTCTAAATATAATATATAATAGACGTGAACGTGCCTTTAATTATGTGCGTCTGACTTATGCTCGTATTCAACAGATGGGTGGTATATAATAAATCAGAAATGTTCGCATTGTACGAATGATAATTACCGTCGTGATGAAATTATCTTCGTCCAAAATTTTAACGGAGACGTTTATTAGGCAAACAAATAGGATTCTGCTGAAAGAAACCTTCAGCGCCGAGACCGACGTCGATATTGTAATGCAAGTATCATATTTTTACATTTTTTTTTCTTAATTATGAAACGAATTTGAATATTTATCGCTATATAATACAATTTTATATTTTGCGATATATCAATTTTTTAATGTATAAAGTTTATATGTAGAATCAATGATACATATAATACATATAAAAATAAACCGTAAGTTTTTTGACATTATTATTTATTAGTCATAAAAAATAAAAATAATTATAATTAATAAATGAATATTAATTTTATTTTTAAAAATTTAAATAATTCAAATAACAAATAAATATCATAAATATTATTAAATTATTTAAAATATGAAAAAAAATATATTCTTGAAATGAGATTTGATAAAAAATAATGAAATTAATTAATATTGATTCTTTATAAATTCAATATTTATCATAATATTGGATGTAATAAAATATAAAAAAAATATATATTATATATAAATTAAAGAGTTCATAATTAAATATATAACCCAAGTAAAAGTGATTGGAATCGAAATGCGGAAACTAATTGGAAAATATCCCAATTTGCCATTCCTTAATATAGAACGAATTCGGGAATAATAGAAACCTGCTGTATATAAGTAAACCTATACACGATACATATATAGTAAAAGTGTACGATGTCGAAACAGTTTGTTTTGTTATTTAGCCGTCAAAGTTTCAGTTTCGACGGATGAGGAGTTAATACGAAGAACCCTTATTTAGGAAGTTGTAAAGCCTTCGACGGACCACTTTTACAAACCGGCGGGGTGGTTTTCCTTTTCGGATGCTGTAGGTGCTAAACGAGGGTGGGTCGGACCTTTGGTGGTTGGTGGCTTCGAAACAAAAACGCATTATTATTCTCGGATCGTTAAGGTATGCAAAAAAAAATATAATAATAATAATAAAAACCCCCGGTCGTTAATGGCACTTAATCGGCAAATGAGCCGTGATCGTTAAACGCGGTTAAATATCGAAGGAAATATCAATAGGCTTTAGAGGTCGAGGAACCGAGGAAATAATTTAATTTTTTTTTGTTCCTGAAAATTATCGACGGCGTTCGTTTAATTTCATATTTATGGGATTTTGAAGAATTTTGAAAATTTTCAATATAAATAATTTCATAGATCTAAATGATTTCAGTTATATATGGCGGATTATCATATAATTTTAATTTTAAGTTTGTACTACTAAACTAAAATACTTCTAATGACCTAACATACACAGTGAACCCGTGTGCGACTTCGTATACGGGTCTACTTGTTATTATATATATTTAGATCAACTACATGTTTGATGAATCTAATTGGATACATAATAAAATTAAGTATATCAAAAAATATAATTCGTGTGATAAAAAGAAATATTTTTCATCGTTGTAGTGTTCGCTGTTCACCCTCGAGCGATAGAAAACTGAGAATTTTCCATTGAAAAATATTTTTCAATGAAAATAATTTTCAAAGAGCCCCTTGGCACTTCGAGAGAAAGGGGGAAAGATAACAAGGGAAGTTTCAGTTTGTTAAGGATGGCTGAACAATCTGAAGCTGCAAGAAGGACGTCCATTGACCGAAACTCAATAGATGTGCGACACATTTTTTTTTTTTTTGCAAATTCGATGACAAGATGCAAAAGCGACACGAGAAAAAAAGGTTGACGTCACACAAACGAAGGACGAAATAAAAATATAGGTGGTTCGGGGTTCGAAATCAGGTGCGTGACTCGTTTGACATTGTTAAATTTATTATACGGTACTAGTGAGCGTATAGGGTGAGTATGGATTTTATTTTTATTACATAAAATATATAATATATTATTATACGATATTTAAACTTATTGTGCTTTGTTTTATTTTCATACATGAAAGTTATAATGAAATTATTAAAAATAATTTTATGTTATAATATGAATCAGTAATGCTATAACATTTCTGGGTCCGAATCATATTCGAATTCATTTGAGTAATATTTCTGAATTTATATAAAAAAATACTATATAAAATTAAACATATTATTAACTAAACTATCAAATAATATCAGATAATTAATAAATTAAATTTAAAAAAATGTATTTAATTATATATATTATTGTAATTCGCACTTTACATATAAATGTATAATATAATTCTCGAATAAACTCGAATTTTCTGTTAAAGCGAAAGTAAAAGTAAGTAAAGAAAGTAAAAGCGATTTTGTCAAAGCTCCCATAATAAGCTCATTTCGCCCTCAAAATAGACTCGTTTGAATGCGAAAAACGTTTAACTCTTTCCGTGTCGTGAAACGCTTTAGCTCGATCGGGTCATTGGGCCGTAACTGTTTTTCCGAACATTTCAGTTTTTCAATACGTTAAAATGTATAGCTTTGCAAGTTCAACAATGCCTTAAAAAAAATCAAACATATACAGGATGTTGTTAAACACGAGTTATTTATTATCCAAGTAATAAATAGAGAAAAGTATTAAAATATTTATATTAAAATTTTAACATTTTTAATAATATCGTGTGTGGGTGAAAGCTGGATTTGTCAACTTAGCATTATTAAAAGTTATATAAATATTTTTTTAAATTTAATTAAAGGACTTTTGTTTCAAAAGAGAGATTCTAGTATCATTCTTGAATTTTAATTTATTATATAAAAATGAACTTTTTTATATATTTAATCGATTTTTGTAAAACTTTGAAACATCTGAAAATTAGGAAAAAGTTCTTTATAAATTCTTGATAAAAGTAAAACTTCTATCATCTTACAATTATATATATATATATATATATATATATATATATATATATATATATATATATATATTACAAATATTTATTTTTCAGATAATTTAACGACAAAAACTATATTTAAAATAAATATTATCAAATTACTCAATGTCGTCGATAATGTTATAAATAACGTAATTAATTAAAAAAAAATATTAAATAAAAAATTAGTAAAAATTTATCATAAAAAACATTTAATAATTAACAATTCTTTTATTATGAATTAGTATAAAGTTGTTAAATTGTGCTTTTCGATGCGATTTTAACTCTATTCACAACGGTTATATATATATATATATATATATATATATATATATATATATATATATATATATATATATATATATATATATATATATATATATATATATATATATATATATATATATATATATATATATAGAAAGTGGAATAATTAAAGCAAATATTTAACCCCCGATGGGGTGGAAGTATCATCATTATGGCCGCAATGTATTGTCTAAAGTTGCATGAAAAGCACAACATCACGCGCTTAATTGACATATTTCGCTCCGAAGTTGAATAATCCCGGTTATTGTTCTGTCGTTGTCGGAATTACCGGTAAACAATTCAATTTTACGTTGAAAAAAAAAATACATAAATAAATAATAAATAAACAAAGCATAACAACCGGACGGGGAAAAGCGGAGACATGTGTTTCAGTATAAAATGTTGAAAGTGTATTAAATCTGCATATTTATAATATGTGAGTGTAAAAAAAAATACGTGACATTTTTATAATATCAATTATGTAGTATTTTAGTTATATAATATGTTTCTTTAGTTTCCAAAGATTGAGAAACATTCGTAAATTGATTTATGAATATTTATTTATAAATTACAATATCGCATATAAATAATTAAATATTTGTAAATAATAAAAAAAATATATAAATAAATGTATAACGGAATATAGTAATAATGGTTTTAAAATATGAAATCAAAAATAATATTGTGGTTTTGATAAATTTGAAAAGATTACAAAATAGTTTTATTATCATAAATAAAGCTCTTTAATTAATATTTACATTTATTAATTAATATTTACAATTATTTAATTATTTGACAGATATTAATGAAAATTTCATACGAGAGCACTACATTATCTCTTTTAATTCAAGGCTCTGAGTAATTATTATGTTCAAGTTGTTAATATATATATATATATATATATATATATATATATATATATATATATATATATATATATATATATATAAAGCATACGAAAAGTTCAAGTTGTTTCGCGAGAAAACGAATTTTCACTAAGTATATTACAACAACGAAAAGATTTTCCACGTGCCGTGAAAATACTTACCGGCGCATTCACATAGATAATATCAACTTTTCGAAGTTCCTTTGAAGTTTTCTTTCATTCGATTTCAATTTATCATTTAACTACTAGCATTATGTAAAATATATCGGAAAAATAAATAATAAAGCAGTATATTTATATAAATTCATAACGATGCCGTTTTAAAAATACAGTATAGAAAATTGACAGTTTACAACATTATCAAAATTTTGATAGGAATATCGATTTGTGTCTATCGAAATAAATTCAGTCACCATCGGACGAATATCAATGAACAAACTGAATAAAAATATTTATATATAAATTGATTTTTATGCATCACATTTTCTTTGTCGAGATTGAAATTTCACAAATAGCCCATTTACGTATTTTTCTTTCTTTTTTCCTTTTTTTTTTGCTTTATACCGTTGCCGGTCGGTATGCGAAAAACTAAAAACAGTTTTCCAGTGGGTCTACTATTTCGTTGCCCGAGGGTGGAGGTCCTTAGTGCGAAAATGGGATCGGCGATTTTGCACAATTTCCCACTACGGGAGGTTCATTTTTTTCGCAACGATTAGATTTTCGCAAAACGATGACTGCCGAACAAAAACCGAAAAATTCGAAACGAGTATTTTCTTTTTTTTCAGGGGTTTGCTGAACGTGTGACGATTATTTTTTTTTGGTCGTAGACGAATTTTCAGGATATGAAAACGCTAAGAAAATGTAATAGAAGAAAGAAAAATACAAACACACATGCACACACACACACACACACACACACACACACACACATATATATATATATATATATATATATATAACGCAAGTTAGCCAAATTTAGACGAAATGTTGCTTTCACTACGTGACATTTTACGTATTGTCTATCTGCTAAATCGGTCTTATTTCGATTTAAGCTTACGAATTTAAGATAGATGTATCGTTTACTGTGTAATCCTGAAAAGTAAAAATACAATATTTATTTATACTGCATATAGTATTATAAAATACAAAAAAAATATTAATATTTTATAAAATTTATCAAAAATCAAATTTTAAAAAAGTAGAAAAACTATTAATAAATTTATTGTATTATTTTCATCGTATCAAATATTACTAATATCAATGAAGTGATAAAAATAAAAAAGAAAACTAAATTAAATAATATAATTTTAAAAATATACTATTTTTCATTTAGAGCTATCAAAAGGTATGTAAATATTTTATTTATATCTATGATTATATTATTGATGTTTTTTTTAAATTATGGATATAAATAGTAAAATATATATTTACAAAAAATGTTTGAAATTCCAATAAATAATTAGAATATTTCATATAATGTAAAAATAGATTTTTAAAATGAGAAAATAATGTAATTAATTTTAAGATTTTTTTATAAAACATTAAAAAAATATCGAAGAAATCGTAGATTTTTTTAAAAGGAATATATTTAAAAAGTCTCCTATAATATTTATACTATACTTTTAAATAGGTAATCCTCTTATAATAATTAATGGAAAAAAAACATGTTTTAAAATTATGAATTATATTTTTTCAATGAATATAGCATTAATATAACAAGATTTTATTTATATTTCAAGCCTAAAATTAAAATATAAGTAGTACAAATTTTATATAATATAATATTAGCTAGATCTACAAGCAGTAGAAAGCAAATACATAAGAAAATATGAAAAATTCACATTATTGAATATAAAAAAATAAGTTTTTTATTTTTCAATAACTTTAGTTATGAAGCAGTGGAACTATTTTTCTTTTTTTATAGTTGCTCATATTGCATCAATTTTATTGAATTTTTAAATAAAAGAAAATGTGTATTTCAATAAAATTAATATTTCTTGGAAAAGCTACAATTGCTTTGTTCAAAAATATAGTTAAATTGTTTCAAAATTGAATCGTGTTCAGTTTTTCTTGTTAATATTTTATTATTATAAAAATTCATATACTTTTAATATATTTTATTGTAAAGACAAAATAGTGATGATATATATATTTTATATTTTTTATTATATACTTATATATAGATAGAAATAAAAATCTATATTTCAACATGTATACTCGCCGATATCGCTTTTATAAATATTTATGATGTAATATAAGATTTAATAGCTACGTTTATGGAAATGTTTTCTCGAAAAAAAAAATATAAAATTGTATTTCGTTTCATTGAAAAAATGTTCGTTTTTTCATTTAATATTATGATTTAAATTAAAAATGAAAGGGGTAGAAAGAAAAGAAAAAGAAAATGAGCGTTTAAATTAATTTTAACAGTGATTCAGCGCTAAGGTATTCGCGGAGAGAAAGCTGCTGAAATGATAGAATAAAAAAGAAAGAAAATTATTGTGGCGATATTAAAAAAATGTAAGACGGAAAAATAAAAAAGTAAATATAGTATATATAAAAAGGATCAGACAAAAACCGAAATGGAAAGTCAAAGCGATGAAATTTTTTTTCTACAATAGGTACCATATTTTCACATTATGTGTCTGGTTGTCAACGAAATCGTTCATCGGAAAATATATATATATAGAAAAAAAATTGGTACGTTCGACGAGCTTTCAGCTACAGCTTTCTCGGTAATGAAGAAAGTATAATGACATCTCGACGAGATATTTCAATATGCCGCCGTCGATAAGACATTTCACGTATAAATATGAATAGGCATTTGAAACCTTGCAAGGGAAAAGTCAAAGGAAAAATTGCCGTAATGTGCTCCATAACATTACAGGCTGTATTGGGGGAGGAGAGTGGGAGTAGGGGGGGGAAATAGGAAAAATGCAAAATCGAAATACATACGCAGTTTTCCCGTTGAAAGCGATTCAAAAGCGGAAAAAAATTGAATGGGATTCTTAAATTTTTTTCAAAGGACGTCTGCAATTCAAGTGACATCTGCGGTATGTGAGGGTTATTTTAAAAGTAACGAAATAAAACTATTCTACAATATATAATTAATTTTATATTGCAGATTTAAATAATTATCTTTATTCATTTACTAATATGAATACTAAATATGATTTTTTATTTTTTAAAAGAATGCGATTTTTTGTATTATTTTTTATGACGTAAAATATTTGTTTTTCTTAAAATAAATTCAATATATTTTAGGAAAGTAATATTTTTACAATTCCTAAAGATTTTCACGGATTACTTAAGTGTAAGAAGTAATCCTTGAAAAATTTCAGATATACATGAAAAATATATTTTGAACAAAAATAATAATCTTCTATATATAATACAATGTAACTATAAAAAATATTTATATCTAAAAACAATGAAACAATATTCAAAATATCTTATATATATTTACTGAAAATATTTTTTATTATTATGATAAAAATAAAATATATAAATTTCAATATTATATAAAATCGTGTTCGGAATTTAATGGAAATTTTGCATATTCAATATTTACAGTCTCAAAGCAAACCGTGCTGAAATTTCAAAATATACACATAGTTAATTTTTTTTTCTACATTTTATTATTATTATATTATTCACCGTGAACTTTTAATATAACATATCAAATTATGAAGCACTTCGCCAAGTTATAAAAGCTTATATTTAAGGACATCAAAGTTGTCAACGTAGAGCATATCGCGTTCGCGAAGAAATTTTAAGACTGCGAGGGTTCACTCGTAAATTATAAATTTCATTAGACTATATAAATTTCACATATTAAAAAATATAATAGTTTGTAGCAGAAGCGTCTATTGTAACTTCTATTTATTTTATTCTAGTGCAAAAATAAAATTTATATCGTAAATAAAACGTTGAAAGTGCAGTGATCTTAAAAAAAAGATCAAAATGCTTCGAGATATCATAGTATTAAAAACTATGTATATATATACAATATTTATATTAAATTGTTTATATTGTTCATATATTTAATAATTTCGTTCGCATAGTATAATTATAATATCGCAACAAAATGTAATCACATCGATTAATCGTTTGAATCTTAGTTAAATTATTTAACTATATAGTTGTTTCGAATGGTATACATTAATTTGATTGTCGCAATTAAAAGTTATATTGCCTAACACAACATAGTATTATATTTTGTATAAAGTTACTGCAATGTGTAAGTTTAATTATATCAAGATTAAAGTATTTCTTCATATATATGTATATATATATATATATATATATATATATATATATATATATATATATAGAGTATTTATAACTATTTGTTTAAATAAAATATTGTTGAAAAAAATATCGTTTTTTTTTTAGAATTGAGCTTTCAAGATACGATAAAAATAAATAAAAATCTCAATATATATAATACAATAGAATCAATAATGAAAAATTGGTTATTCGATACGATATCGTAATTGGTTGAAACGAATCCGCCGCTTTCTGATATAAGTATTATAAAACGACAATGACAGAGTAATAAGAGAATTATTGACTTTGCCGGTTAAAAATGACGAAATTGCCCATTTATTGGTCTTTTATTACTAAACGAGTGACCCTCAAAAACTTTTGCAATACAATATTGGAGCCGAAAAATCGAAGTAAAACGCGAGAAGAAGCTTTCTTGCTTTGAGTTCGAAGCGTCGGTCGAGTGCTTTGTATATAAACAGCTTTGACAACTTACGGAAATAGAGCTTTTCACATATTATATCTATACACACGTTATCGTATAAAGCTCATACGCACGCGTGTTATAGGCAATTTATGTGAAATCTATTTTATTTTAATATTATATTTTTTTTTGTAAATTTTGTGTTAAAAAAAATTGCATGTTAATATATTATTATAATATTATATTAATTTTATATAAACATTATATTCACAAATTCTATGTAAAAATTATAAAAATACTTTTCTTGTATTGTAATTAAAATATATAAATTTATAAAACGAAAATAATTAAAACAATTAGTCGAACATCGATTTCAAAGTCTTTTCTCTCAGATAATTATAAAAAATATATAATAAAATATTTCCAAATTTCCGAACAATTAAATCAGTTCATCACAATATAATCTTAAAATAATGAAATAAAATATTATTTTTTCGTATCAATTTTCTAGTGATATTTCCAACTGTATCTTTGCCCTAAAATAACAATATAAAAGATAAAAAGTATAATAAATATATCTTTTTCCTATATATTAACAAATAATTCTAGAAATTATCTTCAACCCCTCGGCGTAACAAAGATAACACCGTATAAATTTCGCTCTTATTTCAGCGGTGATGGTGAAAAAGAAAGAAAAATCCGAAAAGGGATGAAAATCACGGGAGGTGGTTTTGTTAGAAGGGCATCGTTTTATGTTAGCTGTATTATTGTAAACATGACGAGCAATGAGCGACAATTAATCTTGATGCAATTAAAATGCGCTTCCCCCCAAATTTTCGCGAGAAATTTCACCCTTTTGTAGTAAATTCATCATCGTGGAGGGGGGGGGCAATTTTACCGAATTGCCGGTATTAAAGTGAATTTGTCACGTTACGTCGAATTTTCAACGCATTTTACACACACACATTATATTACGAAAGGCCGTCGGCGTTCCGATGATAAAATTAAATTAGAAAAAATATACGATGTCGCGAATTTCGTATTACAGCGCGATAATTTTTATGAACGGTGGCGCCATCCGACGATGCGCTCGTACATAATGCAAATATAAATTCGCTTTTTTTAATTAGTTTTTTCACTCTTTTTTTTTCATCATTATATCGCATATATGTAATCAAATTTAATATAATAATAAAAATAGTAATTTTTATTATTATATTAAAAAATTATTGAAAAAATATTCTTACCAAACTCATAAAGTTTATATAAATATAAAATTATTATTATTCTATATTATAAAAAAATAAATTAACAATTTGAAATTGTTTATATATGTATATCAGAAAAAATATTTGAGTATAAATCATTAAATTTCTAAAGAGATTCGGATTCAAAATGGCGGTTTTATATAGTCGACAATATTGCGTTTTTAACGTCACTTCAAAATTTTTAAACTTCAATATCGAATAAATCTCCTGTCACACATCAAACATATGAAGCGAATATCGAAGTATTCACGACAGCCGCTTACTTTATAATAATAAAATATAATTTATATATTCATACATATATCGACATATTAAATATTTTAAGTCGAATTTAACTTACATCACTCGATTATGAAGGCACAGTATTTTAAATGTTCTCTCGTGTCAATTGTCGAGAGAAAGTACTAATGTCGCTTTAGCAATAGCCCCAGGTGAAATTCGACAAAGTTTCTTTGTTTTATATTAATTATTTAAGGGCATATGCGTGCGTGCGTTCGTATATATGTACATAGGATACGGACGTCTACGATGGGGGTGGGTATAAGGGTGGTGTGAATATTAAAGTGACGGTGTAATTCGCAGAAAATTGAGATGAATAATGAGACCCTTAAAAGGGGTGGGTCGCAAAAGGAGAAGGACCGAGGGTAACATCTGCAACACCTATGCGCATATGGACTATGGTTTGAGGCGGATGGACTGAGGGGGTTGCGAATTAATTTCTCGCACACACTTGTATGTATATAAACCCTATCGACGCTCAGAGAGTTTAATAAAAATACCATTAATCATTAGACTTGAACGATGTACAATAATCAATCTCTGAAATTTTGATTAGAGCGCATAAATCTCGACGATAATTAAACACGCTCTCTAAAAAAAGGTGTTGAATTTTTCAAGTGTTCATATATAAATATGTATATATATTTTTTTCTGTTTTTATATTAAATTAGTGTGCGCAACAATGAGATATTTTCATATTTAAACTCGAGATAATCCTCGCAAATTGTAACGTAAACGCGAAATTATGTACGAGCATTTTACGAGGTAATATTTTCTTAATTTTCCCGTTCACAGTTGTAACAGATTTTCGCGGAATCTTTATTAAATGTTTTATATGCTAGATCATAATTAAAATTGTTGAGAAATACCGAGCAACTACATTTATATATAATATAAACATTTTAAAAATTTAATTTGCATATATTTTTATATTATGTATATGTATATGTATATGTATACCATATATATATTATTAATTAAATATTACGTTTTCTAAAATACATCGATACAATAGAAACAAAGTATCATCAGTACGACGATCCTAAGTAAACTTATATTTATTTATAAAGCAATCAAACGGTTAAATCCGAAGCGAAAAAATACACGCTTTTTATTTCTCGCGTATCACAGATGTTTTTCCGGTCTAAGGGAAAAATTGAAAAGCGACTCGCGGAAATAGTGTTCAGTCACGGTGAACGCGGTTCAAATGCAAAGTGGATGTTAATTCGACTCCGAATTCGAAATGTGCATTACTTCGAATTCGTTACATAACACACACACACACATGTATATATATATATATATATATTCATATATTAACTTCGTTAAATCCGATCATTATGTGTTTGAATTTAATGTTAACGATAATAAAGTTTGCTTTAAATGTTGACGCTGCACAAAAATAGAGTGTTCGGTAACTGAATGAAATACGATAAAGGATATTTATTATCGTTAGAATTCTTCGTAATAAATGATGCATATAAAAGTGTTTAATCATTTTATTTTACAATAGTACACAGTGATTCTCAATCATATTTTTGCTTTATTCGAAACATTAATATACAAAAATTCAAATTAGTAATTATTAAAAAAAAGTACTTAAGATTTACTTAAAAAATATAATTTTAAAAAAAAACCTTGGATATATAAGATTAGTGTTTATACGTATAAATATTTATTTAATGAATAATTAATTCAGAAAAAAAAATATTTGTTTACCAAAAAACACGTTTTATAAATCATATTGTATAGATATAAGATTTTTACTTCAAATTAGTTTTTTTAATCTTAATTTTAACTTCACGTACCAAAAATTTTAATGCCTCAAAATTTACATTTTATCTACTAAATATATTTTTATACTTTAATAAGTAATATAAAAAAAAACGAATTCTATGCGTATCAAGATAGAAATAATTAAAATTTTATAAATAAGAAAAATGTATTATAATATAATATTACAGTAATTTTTATATTTTAACTACGTTTTTTATATAAAATGATATATTTTTTCATATTTACTAAAATCATAGTCTTAAATAAAATTATATTTGTAATATCAATCAGAAGATTGAACATCAATATTAATATATAATATAAATTCGAATTATGTATAATAAAAATTATTGCAAGTTTAGCAATATATGCGAATATTCATACATTATTGAAGTAGCTGAATAAAGAACAGGAATCACGACCTCAATAGCATAATGCATCATCATAATAGAAGCCATAACTGTCACACGGGTCCGTCTGTAAATTATTATAATATGCTTATTATTATGGTACCTATTTAATGCCAATGCTGTGATGTTCGGTTCGAAACTTTCTACTTTGTCTACAATTTTCAATAGGAATCGAAATATTTTGAAAATTTAATAGTTTAATTATATTTATAGACGTGTTTTTTTTTAAGTAAATTATATGATTCAATATTGTTTGTTTGATATAAATTTTCACTTATGAAAGCTGTATATCATCATTTCAAAGAAAAACCACGAATTACATTAATTCCAACAAATAAATTAAATAATATCACGACATACAATAATATTACGATTTGACTTATATTTTTTAAATATTTTAATATACTATTATCTTTTCTAAATAGTCATTAAAATTGGGCACATAGTCAATATTGATGAATGAATTATAAAATATTAAGTTGTTTTATTGCGTTAAATGTCGCATATAATCAAGACTAATTTTCAAATTGAAAACGTTATTAAAATTATAATTTTCTCGTGAAAATTACACAAGTAAATATTGCATAAAGTAACACAATACTGAGTGAAAAATAATCCTGTTGAACGCAGCGATTTAAATTTGTTATGAGAAAATGTCGCAATTCTTTTAAGACCTCAAAGGCTAAGCACTTATAAGCGAAGACGACAGAAAAAATACACACACACACACACAGACACATCAAAATATATATATAGTGTGAAAAAGAAAAATAGAATAAAATAAGAAAAGAAAGAAAACACTCTTGAGAAAATGGCGAAATCATTTTTTTTCCTCGACCACGTCATTTCCTACGCGAGTTGGGGGGCACCGAATAAAATAAAATAAAGTAAAACCGTTTGAAATACAGGAGGTCTTCTCATTGCGGAGGTCTTGTCCTCGACCATATCTGCAGACATTACTTACTCGGCACTTTTCATTAGGCAACCTTTCGCTTAAAAAGATTCGCGAGGCTCAAGCGAGAAGAGTAAAAAAAAAAAAAAAAATAGAAAAAAAAACTCCCATTCCAATTCATCCTGATAAACGACCACCGTTTCGGCTGCAACACCCCTTTTTTATTTTTTATTTCCTCCTCCCCCCCCTAGTCTCCCCATTCCAACGAGCCCTTAGCATTTTAAAGCGTATCACTTTTAATGCGCCGCGCCAGAAGAGGAAACCGGGTCGCAAATTACCGGCAAGTCATATCTAATTAATTTTAAATGAAAACTTCAAACTGCGTGGAAGTTGAAATGTGGCTAGAGAGTTATTGAAATATATGAAGTGCTGTGGAAGTTTGTGGTAGTTTAAATTTATACACTAATTATATGGATTTCGAAAATAAATTATATATATATATATATATATATATATATATATATATATATATATATATATATATATATATATATATATATATATATATATATATATACCATTAGGATTATCGCAGTATCGTTATAAATTATTATAAATAAAAAGTATATGCTTATTTATATGGTATTGTTCGATATTTTAATAACCAAAAAGTATTATATAATAAATTTTATATAATATTTATATCAAAAAAAATTGTTTGAGAAAATAAAACAAATGAAAAAGCTGATTTTTAAAAATATGAATAAATAAAAGATATACAAGTTCACTTTTAACCTAGATAAATATGATTTTTTTTTAATTGGACTAATAAATACAATAAATAATATATATTTTATTTAGTTAAAAAGTAGAATATTTGTAAAATTTCAAAAATAAATTAGTTTTGATAAATCTAAGTGAAAATATTAATATTTTTTTAATAAAATATAATATGATGTATAAAATTAAAAAAAAATGATAAGAAAATCTCTTGATATATATGTATACAACAATAGTAGCCGATTCGAATTTTGATCATTTTATTTAATATGTATATAAATACATTAAATTAGAAAATCAGATATTTCATAGTTATACATATAGAAAAATTTTTTTTTCTACAAAGAATTAAACAATTTGACGAAAATAATTATATAATCAAATAATAAATACAACAATTTAAAGTATTGACATTATCACTAACTAGAGAGTAATAAGAAAATTATTATTACTCTCTAAAAAAGAACTAACCAGAGAGTAATAAGAAAAATTATTAAAAAAAATATCTACAATATATATTATGTAATATTATATAAAAAATTGACATGTTTGACTTAATTAATATGCAATAAAAATGTATTTATAAAATTTTAAATGTACATAAAGAAAATGACGATTTTTTTTCACATTATTTTTCCAAATAGCAGATGTGGAATTTTCCGCTGAAATATTCACCATTCCACTCGAGCGACCGTGAAAAAAAAATCGGAAAAACAATCTTCGGCGACAAAGCGCTAGCTCGCAAGGAGCGAAAGAAACGGAACACGCACGTTTTCCTCGACATTTCCATTTTTCCACCGTCGCATTTCCACAACCCCCCCCCCCCACCCCCACTCCTCCATCTCGTTCAGATAATATAATTTCGCTTTAATACCGTGTATATTTAACAGTCGAATCCTCGAAAATAATACGCATACAGTGAAATCGCTAAAAAAAAAAAAGAAAAAACGTTATCATTAAGCGAAAAGTTTTGTTTGCGTTCACATTTTCGTGCGACGGACTATTTTCGATGCGAAAATTCGCATTGTTTTCCCGCTATTTTCGCACATATGAATATATTTATATGATATATTTGTGTGGTGTTTTATTTGAGCCACTCGATGCTTTTCCGTCGTCTACGGTGTTTAAAAGCGAAATTACCCGAAGGAATGTTTACTCTATTCGAACCAAGGCTTAATGGGCCCGTACAAGCTTATTATAATAGGAAAACCATCTTGAACAGGCCACACCGTCAGCACATTATAATGTGACGTCATAAGGCTTTAAATAAGGATCGAATGATGAAATTCGTATAATTTTACGAGAGCTTACGTCGTTAAAATGGTAACCGACATGAACGATATTGTCTGACAACGCACGTTTCATATACTGCAATATTAAAATTTACGCATAATGGATATAAACGAAATAAAAACCGGGTGCCCTCATTTAAAATAATATATAAACTCTTATATATTATAAATATAATGGAATAAATTATCAAAAGATTTAATTTTAGATTTCGAAGCTAGTGAAAAAAAAAAAGATTTATCATCGAACGTTATATAATTTGACTCGTGAGCAGAATTACGAAGCTTAAAAGTTCGTCGTTTCGAATGTTTTAATTTACTCAAAAATTAATCGTTCCTAATTTTCTCCTTTTTTTTTAACTACCTAATTGTACAATTAAGGCATTAATTGAATACGCTTTTTAATTAGTGATCGATGTGTTCGCTTTGAGTTTAGATCGTTGTCGTGTGTTTTGAAAAAATCGGATGAAATATTAGCATATAATTTTAGATTTATTCATGATGTATAAAAGATTATTTTGAATATATTTTCATTGAAAAAAAATATATAGAAATTGAGATTTTTTTTTATTTGAAATATAAAATAAAATCTTATATGAATCATTTATATTGTAATATTTATGGTATAAAAATGTTCAAAAATATAATATTTGACTTTTTGTTCGAATAAAATATAATATTATTATAAATTTTATTCTTTGTATTAAAAATTATTGGTTGACTGTAAATTAATGCAGAAATACTTCAAAAACGTTAAAAAAATATGTGAATATAGATTATAATTGAAAAATAGAAAACTTTGGAATCAAAAATTGAGAGACATCAGGGTTCAAATTAAACTAAAACACCATAGTTAATAAAATATTCATTTAAATCAATTCAATAAAATCTATTACAGTATAAAATAATCCGAGAAAAATTAATAATTAAATCATTAAATTTACATTTTAAATATCATTATTTATTTCAAAATTTAATATATTTCATGTAAAATACACGGATTCAAAACGTTCATTTCTTTTTTTTATTATTATTATTACGTAGATAAACGAACTTAAACCGTCGAGTTAAAACAGCAGTTATGACAGTTAAAAATGAACGCAATATACTAAAAACGAAACGCGAAAATAAACATTGTCCGAAAAACGGAACAACCTATTCAAAAATTTATATAGCAAAACTACATCAGGTGTCCACGTGAAAATGACGATTAACATTTATCCGACACGATGGATATTGTTGATATTAATATTACCTCACGAACTCGACCGAGATAACCACCTGCTACTATAGAACCGAGTAGAGCCTTAATGTTTGTGAAAGCCTTACTGTATGTTGTGAAAATAGGCATATATATATATATATATATATATATATATATATATATATATATATATACATATATGTATATATATACGTCAGAGATTGTCAAAGTGGAAATCGCAGTCAGTTAGTAGATTTCATAGCTATTTTTAAACATATCTATGGTAATAAAATTAAAGAAGAAATCGTTTTGTTTATGAAATAATTATTTTCTCTTATTAAAATAATTTAATATTGAATATATATATTCATATAAAAATGTTTGTAGTGATCAAAAGTTTATCTACCCCTGATTTATATATATATATATATATATATATATATATATATATATATATATATATATATATGATACGTTAAAACGAAAGGAATATTCATTTCGACCCTTCTAGGTCAGATTTACCATTTCTGACTAAGTAAAAGCTCCGTTATACGTTTGGTAAATCTGCGATATTTAAACGACATCCAAAGCGCGTGAATGGCTTTCATGTATTAGCCGTACAATGCGATAAAATTTAATACCTTATACAACAGAAACAACCGACCTTTATCTATGTATGTATATATATATATATATATATATATATATATATATATATATATATATATATATATATATACATAACGTTTGTTTTATCAGATACAAAATAATTTATTATTATTTGCTTATCAACGTGCGTGCCGATGTTCGATTTTAAATTTAAATTAGGCCAGGATTTATTTTTGTAAAATTAACGTTTGCCCATTTAAAACGCTGATGTTTATAGTTTTTCATATAAATTTAGTGGATAGTGAATCAGATGAACTTTTTTCCTATATTAAATAATAGAAATATACTAATTTTCATTTATTGTAGAAATTCGGTGTGCAAGTTTAAAAATTTTAAAATAAGCGATTAAAATTTAATCAGTGAAATTTTAGACTTCCGAGTTTTAAAGTACTAATTTAATTTATTATAGCGTTAAATTGCCAAGTCTATGTCTAACTTTTAGATATATTATAATTCTTTACAATGGTTCTTGATATTTTTTGTTTTATTAACTTGATTAGCATAATATATGAATAAATTTTATAAATTTAGATAAATAAATTTAACCGTAGTTAAATTATTAGAGTTGTTTATAATTTATACCAAAAAAATAAAACATTTATAAATTAATTTAATGTGACCGCATCATTTTTCAATTAAACATAATTAAATTAATAATAACAGAGACGTCAACATCAAAAATTATTTCTTTATTGAAAATTTATGTTTTAATCAATATGATATTTTAAAAATATATAATTATAAATGTATCGTGAAAACATTTTTTTAACCATTTAATTTTTTAACCAAGACTAATTTTTTAACCATTTTTAGAACTTGAAAATAATTTTCGAACATAGAATATGGGTCAGATTATAGAAGCATTACCGATCTGTGCTTAGTGCGAGTTTGCGTCGCGTCGCAAATTTATTAGGGTTAACGACGTAACGAAATCCCATTTGCCTACTTCGAATTTTCTTGCGATTTTCTGACCTTTTTGAAGTATATTCAAATAGTATTAAGTTTTGATCGCCGTTTTCCGAAATGCGGTCCCGTTGATCGCCATTTTATTTTTAGACGCCATTTACGAACGATCAAATCGGTCAACGATTAAACCGAAGCATCGCCTTGAACTTTGACGAATATTTATATATATATATATATATATATATATATATATATATATATATATATATATATATATATATATATAATTTTAACAACATATGTATCTAAAAGAATGAATAAATTTTGATCTCGTTTTTCTATTTTTTGTTAAATTAAAAAATATATCGAAATATTGTAATAAAATTTCGAGTCGATTACTTTTTTTTCGCGACTTATAAATCACATTCGACTGGTAAATTTCCATAAAATTCGTATAAAATGTGAACGTAATGGAAAAAAATTGACGGTAAACTCAATGGTTAAAAAAATATAAGCAATTGTAAATAGGATGAGTGATTTTTTTTCCATATATAATATATATATATATATATATACACGTATATGACGTAATATTGAATGTATTAAATTGGACGTACACTGAATTCGTTTGTGTATTTTTTAATCGTTTAGCTTTTTATTGCGACAAATCATTTTTGTCTGCCATATATATAAAATAATATAAATCATGTATGGAGAAATAAAATAAATATCAAATATTAGAATTTTATAGTATAATTTTCTATTGCTTTATTAATAAATACTAAATATTATATTATATAGAATCTTAAATTTAAATTGAAAATATAAAAAAATGTATTGTTTTGAAAAAATAAATATATATAATTGAAATTTATAAAATATGAATATATATATATATATATATATATATATATATATATATATATATATATATATATATATATATATATATATATATATATATACAATGCACTATAAATCTGAATAAGATGACTGTATTCTTTATAATTATGAAATAAATATTTACTTAACAAATAATCTTTGCATTATATATAAAATATAAATATTATATATTTGATGTAAGACGAGAAATTCGCATTAAAATATTTTCGATTTGAGAAGATTCGATAAGATGGACCGATTTAATAATGTCGATAAACACGATAATCGGCTCAACGAGGCGAAATCATGATCGGTTAATTGTATAGCTGAATTATTTCGGAACAATTAATAAATCTTTTGTCGGAAAATTGATCCTATATATATATATATATATATATATATATATATATATATATATACATGTGCACATAAACATAGACATTTATATATATGTAGTGCGTGATTCAACACAATTAATATGAATCTTTGTGAACATTATTCCGAACTGATAATATGTAGAATTGTGGTGGAGTCAACCGTTCAGAACCAGAGAGAGGTCGCAAGGGTTAAACTAGATAAATGTTCCGACGATTAACAAGACCTTAGAGATATGTATGGGAGAGGGAAAAACGGACGCCCCACACAACCGTCGTGCCCACCCTTAAAATATAGTATAGTGAGCGGTACGCAACGTGCATAAAAATAGAAAACGAGTTCTCGAATACTGACGAACGAACGTCGTATATATAATATAATAATAAGTTCGATGTAAATGTCTCGTCGCTAATGGAAATAAGTCGACGATGAGCACTTCCGTCAAAATCAGTTATCGGCCGATGGACGACCAAAATGGAAAAAAAAATAAATAGGACCGTATCCGGGATAAAAGTTTGAGAACTTTTTGTCCTGTCGGTCAACGGAAAATTTGTTTTTTTTTCACTTTGTGGAGATATGACTGTGCGCTGATGCTTTCCGATGGTGACGACGTTTCTCAAAATGTGGGAAAAATAATTTCAGTATAAATTTTATGATTTATTTTTATTTAAACTTGTGTTAAATGTATGTATCAATTTCAAGAAAAAATATTTTAAAAAGAATAATTACATTTATTACAGTGTTTCTATTAATCATTTTTAAACATTGAAATCCCTTAATATTTTATTATCTAGTCTTTCTCTCTTCCTTTCATACATACATACATACATATATATATATATATATAAAATAAATTGAATAAATATATTCCAAATTTCTTTCTGAATATGTCAAAAATATTATGATTAATGAATTGTGCGCAAATTAATATGTAAATCCATTTTTAGCAAATAAATAAATAATACAGTATTTTTAATTATATATATATATATATATATATATATATATATATATATATATATATATATAAGTAAATATTTTTTTAATACTATGAAAACGAATCAAAAAATATGTATTTCTAGGAAAAAATATAAGTAAACAATCAATTGTATAAAATTCATCAGAAATTTCAATTCAATTACATACATATATAATATATAAAGTTCTTGTATGTAATATTCAATATATTGTTTCAGTGAAACGAAAAATAAAATAAATATTTATTATTATAAATTTTATAGGGAAAATATTGAAAAAGGCATGATATAATATTATTCACACGATCACGTATAGAATTCAATCTGACGATTTTTAAGGAGCTTCAATATTGTTATAAAGTGCGTTATCATCGTCCATTTCCGTTCTTTCGCATCAAAATTTCTGTGATTCAATACGCTATGTGACATAAAAATTCGTATGTAATGCTCACCGATAAATATGAATTGCTCGTATAAAATATGATAATAAAAAAAATCGCTAAAAATATATATGAAAAATATACGTTCAGATTGAAATCGATCCGTTATATAGAGTTTTACTTTAGCAATACGAATCGTTATATATATATATATGTATGTTGATGTTTCGATTTTTTTTCTATTTTTTTTTAAATCAAAAAAGGAAAAATTTTTGATAAATATTAGCGTTCGAAAATCGACGTTTAATCGTCAATTGAAAAAAAAATGTAATTGAACTCGATTAAAAGTTCGATAAAATTTTCAGCGAGTTATAAAAGTTAGAGCTTTTTACTACGTATAAATTTCTCACTAAGTGCAGTTGCGATATTGAAAATCGGTCAAAAATAGATGTATAATTCAATTACTCGATCTAAAATTTTATTAAAATTATTTTAACAATTACCGATATAAAAATATAATAAAATATTTTCTATATAATACTCATAATTTAATATATATAAAGATTTACGTAACATTTTTCACACTAACTGTATAATACGATTCGTTATTAAAAAATTCAATTTTGATATGAGAACACAAAATTATTAAAAAATACAATAAATTAATTTTGAAAAACTTCCATCGTAATAGAAAAAAATCGTATTTATAAAATTAAAAGTATAAATTGACTGTATTTTTTTTTTATTAAAAATTTTATTATTATATTTTATAGTTTGTTAGTTTAAGTAATATATCTTTGAAGTAAGACTTGTAAATTTTGATTATGTCTTAAATTTCTATTAGAAATTTATCGTATTAAGTTATAATGATAGTATGTATTACTATATTTTTTTGATATAGAAAAAAAATCAGAAAAAATATTATCTTATAAAACAACCATAAAATTGATTGTAAAGAATGTAAATTATTTATCATAGTATATTTAATTACAAAATACTTTATAGAAACAACATATATATCAGAGGTAATCAAACTCGTGTTTCGCATTCGTCAGTATCTTTAAATTTAAATTCAGATTGCCACAAAATTTCCATCTAAATTTCTAATTATATTTTTAAGATTTTTCAAAAAAAAATTCCGTAGCATATCACTATTATCATTTGAGTATAATGCGCCACTGTTGACCATTCCTGTTATAAACTATTCAAAAACAAACCAAAAAAAAAAAAAAACAACAACTACGAATAATAAGAAGCACATTATTATTATTATATGTAGTAGAATTGGATTCGAGTTCGTGGAACTTTGTAGGTGCACGTCTTAATAGGATTAGTGTTTGTAATTCAGAAACCATAATGCCATTGTCTTTTTCTTAACCCACAGAATATAGAGAAAGAAACCCTTTGGCAACTGGCCACCAACAGAACTAACGGTAACTAGTTTTGTTCAGACCAGAACCACCGCAAGATGCATTACCCTAGTGATAATCTAGGAGTCGGAAGAACAACCCTCAGGATGCAGCAGTATTAATACAAAACCGAGATTGCTTTCTTGCATTATTCAACGAGAAGCGATCGCAAAAACGACTCGTATAACGTTTCTAATTGATGCCTTAATATAATAAAATATAATTGTATTATAACAGTAATTAATAATAAAATACGAGCATATGTATTTTATTTGACTGCAATATAATATTGTTTCGTTATTTTTTATATGTATAAAAATGTATAATACTAATGGGATGTTTAAACATATGTGAAACATATGTTAGGTTGTGGTTTTCTGGGAATGAATTCATTCATGACTTCAAAAAGTGTTTTTTTTTCTCATTTAATGTCAGATAATTTCTTTCGCATGAGTCTGAACGATGTTTAAGTTTACAAATTTTTATGAATCATTAACGTTTGTTTTTTTTTTTTTTTGATGGTTGGTAATAAAGTTTTGTTTAGTTAAAATGTGTATTTTTGAATATGAATATATAATAAAAATTTACATTAAATGAATATAAAAAAGAATAAAAGTTAAAGCAGTTATATATAATACATAATGTAATTAATTTATTAGATATTATCCTTCAAATTGTTGCGATATAAAATTACAATAAAAAATATAAATTTAAATATTTTATATAATTAATTAATAATGATATGTATTTTTTAAGTTATTTATAATATAATGAAAATAATTAAATTTTCAATACTCTATTTTGAATTTTTCATAAATAAGGAAAGAAGTAAATATAATACATATATAGCAACTTTCAATTACTTTCCTTTGTAAATTATATTTCAAATTATTTATAACTATTATATGATTCTTATATTGTATTAATTTTTGTCAATAATATTTAAAATTAAAATCCAGTTTTAATTTTAAATATTAATTTTTAATTTTAAAATTAATCGATTAATTAATTAGTCTTAAATTAATTAATTAATTAGTCTTTAAAGAAATTAATGAAAAAAATGTGTAGCTTTAAAATTAAAATAGAAGCTGTTCACAATTATTTAAATATTCAGGTACTGTATTTGAATAAAACACTAATAAGTAAAGCAAAATAAAATTCAACACTTACCAGTTTTTTTTATAAAATTTTATTTTTTAATTAGTGAAAGAAAAAAAGCCGTTTGAAAATTGCATTTGTCGTCATTTTCTTTTTAATCGTACATTCGTTCGCTTTGAGATTGCATTCGGTAATTTTCCGAAACAAGCGTCAAAAAGCGCTCATTTTGTCGAACGCAGCCTTCGCCGAGCCTTGCGAGAAGAAGGGAGAAATACAAAAAAAAATGTACGAAAACAAAAAAAACGAAAAAAAAAGCGATCGCTTTCCGGCGGTCAAAGCTTTCAGAATGCGGACTTTTAATTAAAAGCTCGATGCGTGCGCGAACGTTCGAAATCGAATAATTTGAAATGCGGTGAAGCGTATGTTTATTTAAATTATTTTATTTTATTTTTGAAATGAAAAGCTTCTATTGTTACATGTTTGATTTTTTCTTTTTAAGAATACCGTTTTTTTATAAGAATTTTAAGTATTTTATGTGGTTGTTCAGAAGTCAAAAATATTATTAAATTTTTAATATGAAAATTAAACCCTTCTTAAATATATTAATTTAGATTTTTTTACAAAGTTAATATATCAAAAATTGTAAATGATAATGCAATATTAAGACCAGTTGATAAGAATAAATTATTCGAATATAAAATGGGTCCTTCACAAAATCCTAAACAGACAGCTAGAATTCCGACATATCAAAGTTTTGACATCCTAGAATTCCGAGTATAATATACAAAAGAAAATGATATACTATATAAATATACAAATAATATAACGGGAACGATATAAAATATGAAATTTTATTTCATAATATAATACTCGAGTCTATTGAAATCAAGGCTTTTATCCTAGTTTTATCATGTATTATAATAATCTTTATTAGATTTTAAATTGTATCAATAAAATAATATTTATTTTATAGTAATTATATTAGTAATAATTTAGTGTTACTAAAATATAAGAAATATATTAATATAAAGTCTAAGATACAAATATGATAAATTAACAATCTGTATTAAATTACTTTGATTTTTAAATCGAAATATAAACATTTCTGAATAATACTATAGATAAATGGCGATCATTTTTTATTTATTCGATTTTAATTAATTTACGAAAAACGATTAAATTATCACATCGTTCTCGATTATCCGTGACAGTTGATTTGCAATTTTGAGGCGATTAATTTCAATTATATTCCGAACGAGCAAAATTGAAAATGGAATTTTTAATGCAACCTCTGACAGCTTCGCGACTCGATTATGAATTAAACTGTCATATAATATAATCTAAATGACAAGCAATTAAACGCAATAAAAAAATATTTAGATATATATATTTTTTTTAAATTAATTAAAAAGATAAAATTATGACGGTCGTATAACCGGCGAAATCGTTTCGATTTCGCGAAACGCTCGAATATTTAATTTTATAATTAAAGATGAAACGGTAACTATTAAATTTAATTTATTACTAGATTCAAGTGTTCGCCGAACGTTCAATTCAACGGTATAAATTCGTGCTTTCGCCTTCATTATTTCAGCAATTTTCAGCTACGTGCATTTTGATTGAAATTCTACGGTATCGCACAGAAATCGATCGAATTTATGCCATTATATCGCATTATCAACGTTCAGATGAACTTGTTTCCATTTATTTTTATCGTCTATAATAAATTTAATCTGTCTATATTTTTACTATAAATATATTATATCATATAATAAAAATAAAATTATATATTGTATATTATTATTTTTTTTAATTATAAAATATTTAAATTTTATTTTTCAGACATGGAATTTGAGTTTAATTTAAAAAAATAATAATGTTCTACTGTACTTTATTCAGTAATAAAACATTAACGAAATTAAATTTGAAATAATATTGTCGACTTATCTTCATGAAACCGACAACAGAATGCAATAGTAGAAAGATAAACGTCTTTTCATTTAGAATTTAAACGCTTATAGGAGAAAATAAACACGTGCATAATAAAATCATCACTTTTATAATGGATATTTGTGGTTTCTTACGTTTTAAAATCATGAAATATTTTATAAATTATTATGCACATTACGTTATTAAATTTTGTGATTAAGTTCATTTGCATATATGGTATATCATATGAACTATAACAGGACGCAACTATTTAATTTATTTATATTTAATTTTATGGTATATATATTGTATTGTATTGTATTCTTTATTAATAATGTTAAATAAAAAAATAATAATTACATGACTTGATATAGAAAAAATAAGATAATGTATCTACAATAATGATTTAATCACATTTTTTAACATTATTCATTTGAAATTAATTATAAATTATGAATTACACGCGCGTGCGTGAGTTTGTGCATCACACAGACTCCCACAGTCGCATACGGGGTACATTCTTTCGGGAACAATATCATTTAAATGAACGTAGCGAAATTGAATTTTGAAGGGTGCAATGAATCGAAAAATTGCTTGTATTGTCGTACACAACGTGACCGACACGCGGTGAAAATTTACCCCTTTTGTACTTTTCCTACGACCACCAACCCCTACTTCTTTTTTTCTATTTTATTTTTTGATGTACCATTTATTATGGTATTCTCGTGTTATATTTCCCAAATTTTCCTTTTTTTTTCATACGTCACAACGTGTCCACAATAATGTGGGTGCGTCATTATAAATGATAAAAATAATTTTCAAAGGAAATTTCTCGCAATAACTAGATTGTTATAAAAAATACGTGTTCATCTTTGTTGACCTCCTATTTATCACTTATTGATAAACGCAAGAACAAATTTCATATATATATATATATATATATATATATATATATATATATATATATATATATATATATATATATATATATATATATATATATATATATATATATATATATATATATATATATGAATCTAAACTGTAAAATGAATTCACGCTTTATACGAATAAATTGGTAGAAATCGTTGAACAAAAGAGCAGAAATTATCGCTCCCCTTGAGCGATTTCCATTAAAATTCTAAATCAAATAATGTAAGCCTTTTGCTATTATTCGCTTTAATTTCATAAAATGGTTCGGATTCTTTAATGGACGGAATTTCTCTTCTTTGAAAAATACGTCTTAATATTATTATTATTTTTTTTTATATTCAGATCCGATTTCGATTCACGAAAAGAACTCATTAATGATTCTACACATTAACGTTGAACAATAAACAGGTTATAAAGAAGAAAATATATATATATCATCAATATATATATATATATATATATATATATATATATATATATATATATATATATATATATATATATATATATATATATACTAGTTGATTAATTGAGAAAATGTTTAAATTTATAATAAACAATATTCATAATTATAATTAAAACAGACAAACTCCATAATGAATATTTATATCTTTATATTACGTTTCAGTAGATGATAGCATATATAACTTGTTTTAGAATTAGTGAACCACTTTTGAACGTCTCTAGGCGAAATCTTACTTATGAAACGAATGTAGAATTGTACGATAGTGAAAATTTCGATTCAACCCAAAAGTTTATCATAGTTTTTGAACCCACAAATACAACGCCTGTTAAAATCTTAGTTGGCGCTTACTAGATACCAGAAAATTTATCAAACCGAACCGACGTCGTATTTTTTTTTTCCTTATAATACTTTTCATAGTTTTAAAGTGGTTCTTTTAATGTACGTAGAAAACGAAATGTGTAGTAATAATAATAATATAAATCAACACAATTGATGATTAAAAAAGGACTTACCAGCTTTACACGGATCCAAATCCATATCATTGGATGACTTCATCGGAAACTTGGTCGCCTGCAACTCTTCAATTGTGAACTTCGTAGTTCTGGCAAATCGTTTACGTTCTCCATTAATCCTACGATGATTTTCGACAGATTCTGATTTTGTATAACGAATATTAGAATCACCGTCCACTTCAGTCCTCCTTTCAACACCACAATATCCATGATCGATTATAATAATTAAACACAACACAAGTCCATAAAACAGGCATTTCGAAGGCGCTCCAGCATCAGAACGTCGCGGGAGCATTTTGATTCTTTTTCAATCGTTATTTTATTTGTTTTAACTTTATTTTCTTACTTCGGTAATTCTTCACTCGGAAGACGGCTGACTGCCTTTGTCGTTTTTACTAATGCCCTATGCTGCTCGAATTTTTATCTTTTTTTCATGTTTAACCGTATTCGACTGGCGTTTTGTCTGTAACAAACGTACAGAAAAAAAATTAAATAATATTAAACAATAAAATATATTCGTATTCCATATGCTAGAATGTGAGATAATCGCAGTCGTTTCGTGGCAATGGTACAAAGGGGTCATAAACTCTCGACTGCTGATTGTGATTTCGTTTGTTTTATATTTATATATTTTGAAAGTCAATACAAGATAATAAATGTACGACTGCCATATGCTAAAATTCTTTCATCTAGTACACTACTTTTTATTAAAAAAAAGAACATATATTATATAAAAAAGTGATTGAAAATGCGATATCAAAAATAAAACGAAATATTCTTCATCGATTGCATAAATTAAATTTTGATATTGTATAATTATTTATAAAATATTCATATTATATTATAATAAAATTTTGGATCGTTCTGTATACGTTTATATCATATACATATACTATAAAGTGAAAATAAAAATTTAATATAATTTACATACATTATTAATTTAATTAAAATATTAAATTAACTATGATTTTGAACATTGAAAATATTAAAAAAAAATAAGTTTACATATTATATCTAAAAACAACACAGGAAACAGATAAAAATAATTGTGGATATGAATCATTCTTTATTTGGCGGTTTAACTATATTTTGTATAGAAAGATTTATCATCATTTATTAAAATTAAGAAATTTTATTTTACATCACATAATTTTAATATTTTATATATTTATACATATATAAACATTTTTCATCACTCATCTGTATTTAATTATTATATCGCATCATAAAAATTACGCTTCATTTAGATTTTTAAGGAAATATTTATGTAAATATGGATGACAGCATAACTATTTATCTAGAATTGGATTATATAATTTCAAATTATTATGCGCATGATATAAATTTTGATTCTGAGAATCTAAACAATGAAAAAAATGTTACATCCATTTTTTTCGCCCATGTTAATTATTTTATAATATAATATACAACATGTAATATTTTTAGTGCATTATTCATGAAATTATAATTAATCATTTTAAACTTTGCCTATTTTCAAGACGTCAACATAATTTCTTATTTAGTCAAGTCATCAATTAAACGCCTGACATTCAAACTTCTTCCTCATTAGTAGGACTTAATGTATTTCAATCAAAAAGAAAGACGTATGTAAATTTAATGTGAAACTTAAATCTAATTGTATTGTATCAAAAATGATAAGAAAAATATATTACAATATATAATATTATAAATTTTTCAAACCAAAAATGAATATACTAAAAGAATATAATAAAATAATTGAAAAAAAAATATGATAGACAGAATGAAAATAAAACAGAATACGACTCGAAATTTTAACATGATTATGGAGAAAATATTTGATACAGACAAGTCTGAAAAAATTATACGACATGTAAACATTCAGATTTTCAGCGGCGATTCTGTTATTATTATATATATATATATATATATATATATATATATATATATGTATATATATATATATATATATATATATATATATATATATATATATGTATATATATATATATATATTCGGGGCAAAATTCGTACGATTTCGCAGCACTATGCACTTAGACAGATTAAATTACACAACGGTGGACCGATGTGGTGCAGCTGAAAAAAACTAAAGCGCATGCTATAGCTGAAAATATATTTCAGCAGCGATTTTAAACAGATTAATTTCAGATTCTGACAAACATGACCGAAACTCGGTTAGCGTTGACGTTGATATAATTACGCGTTTTGACATAGTACATACTTATGTATTTGGAGAACGAAACGCACAGCATATTAATACATTTATATATATATATATATATATATATATATATATATATATATATATATATATATATATATATATATATATATATATATAGGTATATATAAATTTGTGTACTGTGGGAATACGATTTGAATTGCTAAATGAGAAAATTGAATATGTACGGTTACAAATTTAATGGAAAAAAAATGAAAATGAAAAATGGCTGCGGAAAAACGTTACATTACGAATATAATAAGTTGTTGTCTAAAGTGAATTATTATTATGTTTCTGTCATAATGGACTGATGTCGTCACAAAAAGCGATGAATAAATGCTATTAAATATTTACATATGAAAACGTTATTATTTTTATGTACAAGATTAAAGTCGGCGGTTTTACGTTTTTTTTTTTTTTGTCAGATCATACTGGTATAAGAATATTAAGAAGACATTTTAAATTTCGTGTTTTTGGAAATTGGTATGATGTGAAAAAGTTGAGAACCACTGATGTGTGTCTAAATATCGGGTGTTAATTTTTATTAAAATACGTGATATATTGCAATATTTTTTTTTCGTAATTAAGTACGCGTTTTAAAATTGTATTTTTAAATTTGAAAAATAAACAAAAATATTAATTAGGTGTAAATTTTTCAAATGAAAATGATTTAGTATCCAGTTTTGAAAGAAAGACTATATGATTTTTTTGGATAAACTTTCAAAATATTAAAATATCACTTTTCAACTCAAAATTTTTTTTTCCATATTTTTAATATTAATTGTACATGTACCATATAATCTACAATTTAAAAAGCTTTATAGTTGATATACTATATAATACATTTTATAAAATAAATTCATATTATTCATATAAATAAACTATTTACATGAATGAACGATTTATAATATTATATAAATTCGTATATTTGTAATATAAAAATATTATGTTAGAAAAATCCAAAAAAACATAATAAAATAATAATTAAATAAATATTAAACATCATAAATTATATAGTTAAAACTCGTCAGAAATGTACCGTGTCGTGCCAAAGCACATTCAAGAATAATAAAAGGGAGACGCTGCGGAGATTAGGATCTTCTCTTTTGAAAAGGGAACGCGGTTCTATTTTCGACATTAGGATCCTCTTTTTCGAATCACGTGTGGCTCTTTTGTGCGGCCTTTTTCCCCCACAAGAACGTACAAAATAATAAAAATAAACTCACGAAAAATCGTAAAATAAATAAATATAAATAATAAAAAAATGTGTGTGTGTTTTGTGCGTTGTCTAGACGTTAATCCGCTTCACGGTTGTTGCTGCAGACAAAGCGATAAATGCACTCCGCAATGAAGTTTAATTGGAAAGTTTTCCCCTGTTTTTCTTTATCTTTGGCCGTTTTGTTTTTTGTTTTATTATTATTTTTATTTTCACTTCTTTGTCTCACTCTCTTATGGGGAAAATTCGCAGATGGAAAAGTCGTTTTTGCGGAAATTCTTCTAAATAAGTATATATAATATATACATATATATATATATATATATATATATATATATGTGTGTGTGAAGAAACAACTAGACAATCTTCGGACGCTTCGAGAGATTTCTGACTTTTGTGCGACTTTTACTATTTATCTTCGTAATTGCGCCTATAAAAACTATAATGCTTTATGAGAACACAAAATAATTACAATTTATTTGTTGTTGATATTGGAAAAAATAATAGAAATAAAAAAATAAATCATTCAAATTAAAATTTCATATATATATATATATATATATATATATATATATATATATATATATATATATATAAACAATGTCAATATCATAAAAATACCGAATTTCTATTTTATAGCAAAAAGTTGCTAATTTATTTTCCATTAAGTTCAATTTTATTATATTCTATTTTTATACGTTAAATATTAACTCTTATTATAAGATTTTATATATTATTAAACTTTTTATTACTATCAATTAATACTGATACACAATTGAACTCGTGACCCGATGTTATTCGTAAATAAATAAAATAATACGTCACAGGTGTCAATTATGATAGTCATATAAATAATGTTTGATACTTACTGTCAATTTTTAGTGTAAAAATTTTAATTTTGAATATTACTATAAATATTATAGTTATATCGTACTCAATTTAAGAGTACGCGAATTTTCATGGAAAAAAATTCATTTCACGCAATAATTACATCGACATATACTTTCGTATTTATGTAATTACATTATGAAATAAAAAATATAAATATGTAAATATATAAAATAAAATCTTATATACACGAGCGATATCAATTTATTACACTTCATGACAGATCGACGAATAAAAAAAAATGTAATCTCGCAAAAGCGAGTTAAAATAAAGCATGACGAATTCAATTTCGAATCATTAGGAACAATTCCGATAATGGCTGCGAACGCGAACGAAATAGGAATAAAAAGCATACAAAAGATGCCTTTTATAATGGGGGGGGGGGTTCAGGGGTGTTCAATCGGGGGTAGCAACTCTGGTGATGGATAGAACGATGGGGAAACTTTTCAATTAATTCGACGAGCGAAATAAAATAAAATATATATGGATCATGTCCAATTGTAAAGGTTAATTCCAGTGAGTTTGTTGAAAAACAGAACATAATTCTGTCATATTCATATATTATATATATATACCATATATAATATAATAATATCATGTGAACGTTTGATATTTGTATAAAGAAATGTCTAGTATCATCAATGGATACAATTATTTCTGAACAAATATCACCAACAGACGAAACATGTTGAAAGGTTCTACATATCATATATATTCTAGATAGAATATATTGTATTTATTATTATAAATATTATCGTTTAGGATGATCATAAACAATTTCGAAGACTGCGCACCAAGTTAAAGCCATGTTAAGTCAAACATCGGAATTGTCATTGTTTTGAAGAGAATTTGACGATAAGGTGCAGTTTGCGAGTTCGGTTATCGTTTGCACCGCAACACGTCGTCTGTGTTTGTCCAAAATTTTGATATTGTACGGACAAATGTTTATGGAATGTATTTGCTACTTGGTCGGGATTGTTGTTGTATGTTGTTTTTGTCGTGTTGTCGTTGTTGCCGTTGTTGCCGTTGTTGTTGACGGCTAAATTCCATTATTATGAAAACAATGAATTCGTTCGAAATATGCAAATGGGAAACGATCGCGAAGACCACCTTCAAATCTAGTGGATTCCTTTCAGGAATAATATTGTTTTTTAGTAAGTGTAATATATATATATATATATATATATATATATATATATATATATATATATATATATATATATATATATATATAATTTGTAAATAATCAGAAATATAATGAGCATTCACCGTTAAAATAGAATGAAAAATTGAGCGGATAAAAAAAATCAATCTTAACATTCAACTTTTTTTTTCGGTTCATTTATAAAGAAAATTTCTTTGAATAAATGCAAAAAAAATAATAATGTGAAGTTCTTGGAATATTAAAAATATCTTATATTTGACAGTTCAAGTTTACGAAATCTTTCGTAATGTAATTTATTATAATCCGTCTTTAGTAATAAAAGGAATATTTTTAATTATCATTTTATATCTATATTTAATTTTAATTATAAATTAAAAGTATTTCGATAAAAATAAACTATAATTTATAACATTAAAATAATTCGATGAGATATAAAAGCTTATTAAAAAATATTTTTCAATTATTTATGATGAATATATATTTGAAAAACATTTTAAAGGATAAAAATATATATATGGTATTTATAACAAAGTTTTCAATGTGAAACGATAATTCAATAAAAGGAATGAATATAGGCAAAAATAATATAATAGTATATAATATTGAACTTTTTCATTATAAATAAAACTGTTAGTCTTAAAATGATATGTCAAATAATTAATATATAAAAACAAAATCGAAAATAATATAATATTAATCGCATGCATCTCAAATAGTTGCTCTTTATATTTATATTCTTAACTCATACATTATAACGTAATATTGTGAATGTGAAATTCAGAATATAAAATAAATACGTTCCGATTTCGAAAACTGCCCCCCCCCCGTAATTTACTTTGATTTTCCGAATACAAATCGGCTATCGGTGTTGTTGAATAATTCAATTTTTGTAGGAAAATATAGCCGGATATGAGAAATTTCGTAGAATTTTCTCTACGCTGCAATTTTATTGAGCACATACCTTTCCCGTTAAAATCGAATTTCATCGGTCATTTGCGAACAATTCCCTATATATTTTATTTTATTTTTATACATTTTTTTTCCTACCGTTCGAAGAATTTCATCCGAAAATAATGGACACATACAAACACATGTATGGATTTATATATATATATATATATATATATATATATATATATATATATATATATAAGGGAAAAACGTTGACAGTGAGGGCCCTTTATGATTTAAGGGCGAATCAATGGGATCGTTTAATTTCCCCAGGTGAGATTCTCGACCCGGAATTTTTTCACGATTTCGTTTAAACATCGACAAGGACGACATTTTTTATTGTTTAAAAAAAAAATATATATATATATATATAATAGTTAAGATGAGTGTTCAGCAAAAATTTGAAAATTAAATTTCGTTCCTTATTAAAAATTAATGAAACATCAAACAGCATCCATATAAAAAAGAAGTTTTAAGATTATACTTTTCGTAATATTTTAATTATAAAATACATTGACTAAACGATTGAAATAGCTCTTAAAGTTTATTACATAATAATTGAAAATTAATAGAAAAATATTTTTAAACTTTCGCATACATGTTGTAATCGATTATTAATCGTTCTTTCCTATCAACTTTAAGTTTAATATTGTTTTTTTGTTCTACTTGATAATTTGAAATACATTTTTTTTATGTATATAATATATCTGATATAACAAAACGTAACAGTTTTTTATTTTACTTATGAATTAAATGGATTTTATTAATTTATAAAAATATTTTATTTTGTATAATTATTAATTTAAAAAAATAACAATTATTTATCTATAGCGTAAAAATAAAAATATATTATATATAACTTTCTTTTCCATATACGGTATTATCGAAAACATATTCATTGAAATGAAAAAACGCATAGGCGACGAAAACAAACAAACACGCGAAAATTTTTCCACAATTTTCCGATATCGACGAAATAAACTTTTCACAAACCGAGATCTGCGCCGAAAACGATTCAATATCCACGATTGAAGAATTTCAAAGCGTCTGTATTTCATCTGAAACAGCTTTCGGTTGATTTTTCTCTCAGTTTGGCTCTGAATAATAGACTAACATCAATAAAAATCTACGCCCATGAATCTTCGTATTCTCGTGTAGTAAATGGACGCACATTCTTCAGATGCGCCATATATATGTGCTAATATTTTACTATTATATATATATATATATATATATATATATATTGTGCTTTTCAAAAAAGGGTGTACATCTGGCACACAATCAGTTTATAGCTCTTAAGCAACAAATGAAGACATATTTCAAAAGTTTTTAATTATTTTTCAGAGCGCTTATTAATCTTGTCGTATTCCGCCATATTCTCTTTTGAAATACGGAGAGTATATATCTTTTTTTCTTCTTTCTTTCCTTCACTCTTTAGCAGGAAAAGTTTAAACCGCTTTATTATAATATGATAGCTGCGATATTAAAAAGGTTACAAAGAAATTTTAATTCAATATAATAGACGATATCGCTTAAATATATTGTATTAAAATCTAACGAAATTAATTTGTGCCAGACGAGAGAACGGGTACAAAATTTATATTAAAACGGGGCACCGATATAGTGTGTAACTTAAAATTAGTTCCCATGGGACTTTGTGTGCATATGCGGATGATGATATATTAAAATGTTACAACAGTTTATTATGGGAACGTTGGCATATTAAAACCAATAGAATATTTACATTTTTTTCAATTGGTTTTTAAGGGAGCAAAACGGGGAGAATGCTATATTATAATCGGTCTCATCCGGATATCTAGTTGGTTGACATATATATATATATATATAACGGGAAATATAATAATATTTTGATTTAAAATTTTGTTTAATAAAAGAAGCAACTTCCGCAATATTTTTAAGTTGTATTATATAAAATTTTTAAATTGAATAGACCAACTCTACCTGCAATAAACAATCTTGAAAGTGCTATTTATTGTTGAATTTCAGCAACAAAGTGCTATTATCTAATATAATACGCTAGAGTTATTGCTAAATATAAGTAGTTTGAACCGGGAATGCGATTTCTCGAAATCAAATATTATCATAGAATACATTATATTGTTTCACCACTTCGTATCATAACAATTGTATTAGAATATTATTGTAATAATAGCCATTCTTCGTTTTATATAAATATAGAATAAATATAATTTAATAAAAAAAAATGGGTATAATAACTATTCATTTAAAAGAGAACGAAATTTAACCAAGTGAAAAAAATGGGAAGGAATGAAAAAATAATAAACTAACTTGAAATATGAAAAGTTAAATTTCCCAAAGTGCTTCCGTGTTTCTTTTATATTCAGAAACCACTTTATCACCATCATGACATTTATTTTAAATTTATAATATTTTATATACTATCATAATTTTAATTAACTAATTGATCAATAAAATATATATTATATGATAAGATAAAATTTAAAATTATTCTCATACGAATCATATTACGTAAAAACGAGTTTAATAAACGTAATAATTTTGGATATATGATATATAGTATTAACAAAATGCATTATTATTATTATATATTATCGGTTTAAATGCTAGTCGTCGTTCGTGAAGTCTGTCCAATAAATTTCATATTCGTATAATTCATGAATAAATGTTCAATTACGTGAACTTCCTCCTCTCGGTACGGCTGGTAAGTCAAGATGACGAATCGTTCGACTGGCATCGTCAAATGTGTTATATACGACATACGACGGTTGAAAGTCCCTGAACCGTGGATTGATCCAATTCTGAATTCCGGACCGTGGATACGTATGACCGTAACGACGCATAACAGAACTAATAAACCTGGACCCGGTTTCGAGTTACCGATTTAACCCAATACCTTAAACGTGTAAAAAAAAATTTTTTTTTTACTATAAAATTTATCTTATTTTATATATACATATATTTATTTTTTCCTCTTTCGTTCTCATTTTCTAGACGTTGTATTTATTTATATATAATATATAACCTGAAACAATATTAAATATTGAAGAATTTATGAAAGGACCGTCACCGGATTAATTCGAATTCGTCGAACGAATTTTATGTAACTCGTAAATTTTATAAGTGCCCCCATTACCGCCAAAATTCAACCCCTCTTCCCCCCCGGAAAAGGGTCATGATGTATTTTGTAAAAATCGCAGAGTGGATTTTAATAAAGTAGCGTACATTTTATATTTAATCAATATATATTTATATAGATATTATTTATTAAATATCATTTGTTAAAATAATTAACTTTATATTATAGCTTTAAAGATAGTGTTTTATTTTTTTTTTATTAATATATAAATGAAATTATTCAAAAGTAATGAATTTTATAAACGATTTTTAGTTTTATATTCCTAGAAAACTAAAAATCGCTACTATAACAGAATTTTTAATTGAAAAAAAATATCTACACAAATTAATCTTGTGAAAAAATGAAAATGTACATATACAAATATTGTTTATATAAAATGTACCATATACAAATATTGGTTACATATTAATAAATAATAAATAAATAGGTAAATTGTGACCTATAGAACACATTCTATATTTTAGTTATAAAAATATACGGCTTTTAAAATTTGTGTGAACAATTCAGACAGACTTAATTTAAATATAATTAGAATAAAAAAAATATATTGATTTTTTAAACATCATACAGCATAAAACATTCCAATAATGATAGCAAAATAATAGTTCAGTCTGAAATCGTTCCACGAGTTTTCAAGGAACATTTAAACCGTTTAGACCTCCAAATATATATATATATATATATATATATATATATATATATATATATATATATATATATATGTATAGAGTCTATAATATATATATATATATATATATATATATATATATATATATATATACAGAGTATTAAAGAGACGGATTATCTTCAGTACAGCATTGAGAAGCAGTTAAGCGATCTCGATTATAGCTTCTTTAAATACACAGTCACATATAAATATGCCATAGTGGACAGGATATAACGTACGAATGATTTATAACAGACAAGTAGACTTTGTTTTGATATGTGTACGACGACATACGTTGCATGCATAATACGGACTCGTTATAAATACATATATTAATAAATAAATATATAAATAAATAAATAAATAATAAAAGTCGTCTCGCTTACTATATAATAATAATAATAATAAAATGCGCGGATGAAACGGAAGCGCTTTGACAGCTTCGACGATAGATGAGGGATCTTCGCGTTGGTCCTACGTTCGACTCTCAATATCCTGAAGTTTTCGACGTGGATATTTAATGGAAAATCAAAAATGACGAGTTGTCACCGTTTCGATTATCTATTATGTAAAAGTTCGACCTTCACTATACTGAATAATAATAATAATAATATAATAATAATAAATAAATAAATAGTTACCGGAAAAAAAAGGGTTAAAAAAATAAATACCGTACGTCGATCTAAATTAAAGTACGGTTTATGGCGGCGTCGTAAATCCGACGTTTTCGATATTAAAATCGTTTTGTAATGGACTATTCAGCATTTTAATTGGTTTGTTTGTTCTGTGCGAAATCAAAAATTTGCATTTCGGACCTCCGACTAAATGAATGATGGTGATTTAAATTCATCCTTTCATTTTCTGCTTTTAATTCGGTCGCGGATTCCCCCTTTCAAGACACTTCCAAGCCGTTGATATACTTATAAAACATTTTCAATATAATATACAATGCATAACAGCGATGAGCAACCTTTCTTAAATGGCGAATTAATTAACGTAAATTATACGGTTTATATCTTTATAAACATTAATTTTTATTTTATATTTTAAAATATATCTCTTACAATGTCAAATCAGCGACAATTAATTAGACTATAAAATGTAAAAAATATGACAATATATTCGTTATACAAGCAACCAAAAATATTTACCAAAAAATTATATATATATATATATATATATATATATATATATATATATATATATATATATATATATATATATATATATATATGAGTTCTCCGGTCGTCAGCAGTCAGCGCAATTATGACACATATATGTGTCAGTAGCAATTAACGTTTGATCACACGATGACACATATTTGCATCAGCGACCGCGATAATGTTTATAAAAATCAATACGTTTTATAAGATAAATTGACCTTAATAAATATGTTTTTTAAAATCGCTACGTTTAAGGATTTAACAGATCGTGAATAATATCTGATAATTAAATATAAAATCGAGCCTTAAACAATTGTTGAATTACTAGTTCAATTTTGTAATTTTATTAGACTATGTATTAAACATATTTGATATATATAGTATGATAAATTAATTTAAAAATAGATAAATTTTTTTAATAATATTTATTTATACGTCGGAGTGTATAAGTTAAACGTCTTTAACCGTATGGCACTCATTGAAAATCGTGTTAAGCAATAATTTGTCAAACAATAGAGGCTTAATTTCCAATCTATTGAAGATATATTGGTCACGGCCAGACGACAATCATCACCTTGTCCACTTCGACATATAATACATCTCCTAATATAATATACAAAAGCGAAAGGATCGTTGAAACGTCTCCGCATATACATTTTCAGAAGAACAGGATTAGAAACGTCAGTCAAATAGAGAGAAAGGGAGAGTTTCCGTCGAAAACTTGCGCAATAAATAAAGCGTAATTTGATTATGTTCTCTCCGAGTGGTGATTTTGTTTTATTTAAAATACAGTTAGTTGTTGGAAAGTCTTAAAAGCGGTCGATTGTACGAAAGTAATATTTTATGATTTATTATTATACTGATTTTTTTTTTGTTTATTTATTGTGTCACTCTGAGATGCTTCGGTGTGAGAGCATATGTTCGATTACTGACTTATAGTGTTGAAACACATGTAATATATTATTGAAAATGTCACAATATGTCAAACTTTTCAATGAAAAAATAATACATCTACATGATATTAATAAAATATTAATATCATGAAATTTGAAAAGAAATCGTTAGTTGGAATTTATATTAAGATAATATAAATTTTAATTTAAATAGAAATATCATTTTAAGTAAAAAAAAGAATATAAGAAAAAATACTCTAAATATTTAGACCATAAGTGGTCAACTTTTTGCTTCCTATGCGCCAAATTCCTTTGACTTCAAACTCAGATGCTCTAAATTTTTGGTGTATATGAATATTTTGAAAGTCTTTCAAAACAAAAAAAAAGATTTTTAGAGCACATTATTATTATTTTTGAAGTATAATGCACCACTTGTAATCGTGTGATACGCCACATGTTGGCTACCCCTGCTATATATTCGCTAATTTCATATGGAAGCATACTTTTTTCAATTAAAAGCTTTCAAAGTATACCATTATCTTAACGTGGCCGAAAAAAAGTTTATAGTAATGTCAGTAATTCCTATTAAAAAAGGTCTAATTGTATAATGAATTATTTTAACATCTGAATATACTTTAAATTCAATCTAAAAATATTTATCAATTGATAAAATTCAATTTTTATATAGACAATAATTAAAAATATAAAATTTCTATATATCGATCGACTCTTTGTTATACATGATATTATAATAATATATATACAGTAAAACCTTGTAATAGTCGAACACTGCCGATAACCGCAGCGTTATATACATGTTACATGTAAATACTTGTAATTTTCGCATGAAACGAAACGCTAATAGCTTGCGTCTTGTTTAAATAAATGGATGTATGTTTATGAATTGTGAAGATCACGTTAATTGTTTGCGTCGACAAACAATATCTATTATGAAGAGTTTTCATTTTGCAACCCCATATTTGACTAAGACCGTGTTTTAAGGGTGACTTGTGATAATCTTAAAGAAACTTCCCTTGCATTAAAACGGCTACGAAATCGAAATTTATTATAATGATTCATTAGATTTTAAATAATTATAAATTTTCATATTTGAAAACTATATCAATATTTTTATTGTAATAAAATTTTACAATTAATAATATGATCTCATATAGTCTTAACAATTTTCTATCTCCGAAATAATCAAATTTATTAACAATATCTTAAAATAAAATATTAAAAATATTGGATATCCTAATTATTGTTAAAATAATTTTATTAAAAATATTTTCAATATTTTAGAATGAATAAATTATATTTTCTGAAACAGAATATCTAGACATGAAATATATGAAAATAATACTTTTTCACGTTTCATTTTATGCATATAATAAATGAAAATTGCTACGGAACTATCTTCAAATGTCAAAAGTAAACCCTTTCGGCCACAATGTCTTTCAAAAAAAAGCGGTCAGTCGCGGACATAAAAAAGGCATATAACGCGAAAAAAAAAAGAAAAGAAACGACGTATGGAAAATGGCAGGATCGTAACTTTCGGACCATTCAATATATACATATATATTTTTTTTCTCTCTTTTAGCAAGAAGAATCTGGTTTATGGCCGTCTATTATCGGAATTGTCTAAACTCGTTCTTTTTCGCCTTTCAATTTGCATCATCATAAAAAAGTCTTTTGTCGTTGTTGCATTGTCGACCCTTTCAAGCCAACGAAAGAGATGACTAAGAAAAGACTCGGAACTCGTCGGTATTATTCCATGCAGAAAAGGGTTAAAAACGTTACGTTGAGGGTTGAAAATCCGCTTTTTGAACTCATCTTTTTCCCCGGTCTTATTATGATCTCAATTATTAACGGGCCAATCTTTGGTACGAGCGAAACCTCGTATATTTTATTTCGCGGTCTCGTTGTAAGTGGAAAATCGGGCCATTCATTCTGTTTCATGGGTGCCATCAATAAAGTTTAATTTGAATAATACAAATTAAGAAACCTAGAATTTATTTTCGTGCTCGTGACCGTGCTAAGGTCATAAACATTCTATGCAGGCAGATCGCTGCACTGATTAATGTGATTGACCTATAGTAAAGTCGAAAAACAAATGTGATAGATAAGAGGTTGATGGACAAAGCAATGTGTTTATGTATATAGATAACGACTATCAAATATATTTATTTTTATGTGTGTGTGTGTGTGTGTGTGTATTTCGATCACAAGAAATCCTATTGTGGCATTGTCGATTTAAAATTATATTTAATGAATATGAAATTATATATATTTGCAGCCTTGAATATTTCTCAGTAATTATATATTATTATATATAAATATTTTGATAATTATTATAGAGAAAATTTTATTAAAAATTAAAATAAAAATACAAACAGAAAAGTTATTTAGTATAAAAGATTCAATGGAAACGAATCGCTAATTAAATTTAAAAATAACAATGTGCAAGCAAGATCGTAAAATTGAACCAGTGACCTACTTGTTTTATATAAATAAGTAAACGAATGATTAATATATATATATATATATATATATATATATATATATATATATATATATATATATATATAGTACGTTATTATTAAGCAATCTGAATATAATAAAATATATTTAAAAAAAAACATGTAAATTGTTTATATCACAAAATAAAATTTCTAGGAAAATATATATTTTTAAAAATTTTATAATTTGTTTGAGAAACTAACACTAATAAGTAGAATTATTAGATACATATTTATATTAATTATGATCGTTAAAATTAATAAGAGTTTTATCATATTTATTTTTAGATAAACATCAATTCGTTTTATAAATTTTAATCAATAAATATCAAATCTAATTTTTATAACATGATATCGACTAATATTTCGAAATACAAATAAGGTATAATAAAACTTTGATTCTGATTCGTTAAATTTACTATTACGAAATGTTTAACTAGTTCCTCAATAGTTTATTAGATATTCAAAATATGTTTTAAATGTAATATAAATATTAAACATCCTAATATCGAATTAAAGATAGTATTATGATGTTATATTGCGTTATTTATTTAATTTATAATATATCATATAGTTTTATAAGTATATACGATTACCATTTTATTAAATTTAACTACGTATATTATTAGTAAATATGTCATAAAAGTAAATACATTGATGACGAATAAATAAATATATAATTGCACTCAATAAATTATTAAAAAAAATTGTAATAAATCACTATTATATTATAAAAGAAAGAGGAGAAATAAAATGAATTTGACGTTTTTTTAGAACATTCGAAAGAATATCAATTGAAACACATTTATTCAATTCAAACTATGAACCGATGTTTTTTTCAAGAGCAGCGGTCAAAAAAAAAACCTTGAATCGATAAAGGATTTTTAATACGATTATTTTAAAGTATAATAGAATAAAAGAACGAGATTGGAGATTGAAAAAAAGCCTTATTTTCACTTTTTTTTTTCGTTGCATATATGTATTATATTATAACAGGACGGAATTCGTGAGTTTTTCGACTGTTTTTTTCCATTTTTCTTTTTTTTTTTGAGCGAGCGAGCGAATCTTGATTTATTATTGCTATTCGAATGTATCGATTTTTACTCTATTTTCTAAGATAGACATTTCTGTTTTTTTTTCGCCTACTCTGCTGAAAAGTAAAGAATGAAGCGAAAGGTTGAGGAATGGAGGAAAGAAGTGTGATTCATTTTTCTTTCAATTTCACCATATTCTTTTCACTAGAAACGAATTAACAACATAAACATCTCTTTTCGCCTTTTAAAACTTAATGATTGTTCAATTGTTACATTTTAAAGTATTTCTAATATGTATATTTTTTATAACATTTTATGCCTATAACTATTCTTAAAAAAATATTATGATGATATCCAATTACTATAAGCATACTTCTGATAATATTAATTTAAAAATATATTTTTATATATTGTATTTTTTTTATATATATTTTGATATCCCATTTTTCTATTTCTATCAATGGCTTTATAAATATATAATTAAAATTAAATAATGTTACTTCAAAACAAAGTTTTCATTGAAAAATTATTTTATTATAAAATTTAATATTTAAATATTAAATCACTTCAATCCCAAAATAGATTTTGACTTTATAAATATTACGAAATATTTTTTTATGGAACACTTTTCGAACGAAAACTACGTTGAAAAAATTAAAGAAGAAAAACGAACGAATAAAACTTCTGAAGGTTAAAGCTTTCATTTGGTAAAATTTCAATTAAAATATCAAAATTTGCGAACAAGAAACTTATCGATCGTTCGAATTCTAAAACAATTATTAAATACATGGAATAACGAAAAGTTTTTCAAGTTTGACATCGAAAACCCATTTTAAAACACCTAAATTTTATAATTTTAACATTTATACGCTTCGAACGAAATACGCAATTTATAAATTTTAATCATCACATAATGATTTAACCGATCAATTTACATATATTTTATCAATATTCATAACATCAAAATTAATAAATTTTATATTTTTTTCAGTGACGTCATTGTTTAAAAATTTAATATTTTAAAATATCACTTCATCTGATATTTTCATATTTTTCAGCATAAAAAAACTTTTTTTTTTGAGTAAAAATCGTATTCAATTTATTACAAAACCCTACATTATGATAATGAATCACGTTGCATTATCCAAATAAAATATGTTGACATATAAAATACAAAAAAAAAACGAATGAAATTCTCATATTTTCATTGGATATAAATAATGTAAATATGAATAAAAAACAACTTAATATTCGAAATGTATAATATATAATATATTTATCTTATTTTTTATCAGTACCTTATACATTATTGGGATTTTGGTTGTTGGAGATTGCGGTTTATTCGGGTAGACCCATAATTAAAATATAAAATGAACAACAGACTCCGATTAATTGATACATAAATTATTCAGGACAATTAATCTGCTTTAAAGGGTACGTATAAAAGCCCCTTTTGCGTAAAATTTTCCCATTGTCATTTAATATTGTATTAGATGACCGTTTCAGATCGAAGAAAATTATCAGTGACTTGGTTAGCTTTGACAAATGTCAATAAACGATTTGTATTATCATAAAATATACTGTTTAATATGATTCAATTTGTGTTCAACCGAATCTGTTGTATATCAGTATATTTTACGATTTTTATCTTTTATCTTGTTGTATATAATAAAATGAGCTTTTCGGAACGGCAAAATCGACTATTCTATGGTTTTGAGAGCTTTATTTTCAACAGAGTCTGCTGAAAAAAAAAGTTAACGTCTGTAAACGATGTGGGTTCGCGACGTGTTCAACTTGTTTGTCTGCAATTGAACAAATTTTTCTGTAAAAATGAAAATGAAAAGAAAATTTCAGAAGGGATGGAAGTGAAGAGCGGCAAGGAAACTGTTCACTTTTTTCCGCCATTCAGTTGCGAAAAGCGAATTTTTCCAAACAAAAAAAAAACAAATATACAATGGACCAAAACTTTATTACTGAATCTTAACCGAAACGTTTATAGTTGTTATTATAACTAAATATATAAGTTATAAAGAATTAAAGTCTGTTTTATTTTCATTTTTAAGACGTCGCAAGAATATTTTATTTGAAATAAAAAGATTTCGCTATTGTCAAGTTTTATATAATATATGATATAATGTCGAGAATTAAATATTAAATATATATAATTCTTATACAATAATATTATATTAATACAGAAAAAAAATATTTATATATCATAGTGCATATTCACATATTTATACATAAATAACACCGGAAATTTTTCAGTTATATGCTGAGAAAAAAAATATAGAAAATGAAAAGGAAAACGTCACGTCGAAATATGATAGATTTACAATATGCCATTGACAAATTGCTCAATTACTTTGTACGAAAATTCAGAATGTGCGTGTGTGCATACACATGTTCATAACGTTCGTGATGAAAATGTATAAAAATACTTAAATATATTATATATTAAAATGTATTATATTTATAGTAGTTTACACTATTCAGAGTACTTCTAAAAATGATTTGATTTCATATATAAGGATAAATAAAACAATACATTATATATAATATTAATATATAAGATTTTTATCAATTTGTGAAATATTATAAAAATAAAACTTATATTATTCACACGATTTACAAATTGATAAATAATACTAAAATTCCTTTATTATCTTGATTATATAAGTAATATTATTACTAATTTAAACATTTTATAAATGTCTTGATATAAAATTATTGATTTGAATATTGAACAAAAAAAATAAATAAATAACAATAAATTTTTAATGCCATACGATATATATTTACAAAATTTTGGGACATTTATTATATAAAATAACCTGAAGGCGGAATTTTACAAATTATGAAGAGCTATACTTTCGAATCATAACTGTATTATATATTATATACAGGTATAAATACATAATATGTTTTGGCGTGTAAATTATAGAAGAAATAATGCACAGTGACACGAGTGATTTACCGCGCTTTGTCGAAAATCTTATCGCAAATTTTATAAAATTTACCTTCGGAGTTTTGAAAGTTAAAAAAGTTTCCACTGGAAATTATACGCGCAAATATTCCACGAGTTGAGACATCAAAATTGAAAAAAATACTGTTTAGGCTTACCAAACTTATTAAAAAAAGTACAAACATGCACATATTTTGTAAAAAAAAAATATTAATACCGATAAAAAAAATCATATTTTTAAGCTTAAAAATAAAAATTTATATTAAGGAAGTCCTTCTATATATTTTTCTTTCTACATTATATATTCAAAAATTTTATAATTATTTCAAATAAAAATAATATCGATGAATATTGAAAGTAAAAGTTCCTCGTATTTAGATTAAGTTTAAAGTTTTTAAAGAGCAGACAAAATGAAAACCGTCTTAACAAAAAAAAATATTGAATCCTAATATATCATCAGCTTAAACCTTTAACCAGAATTTTCGTAGAATTTTACGGTATTATCTTATAATACACTGTTTACATAATTCAGAGAAAACTTTTACATAGTGCCAGTTTAAAACCATTCCGAATCATCTTTTCTTAGAATTCTTTATTATATTGAATATTCCAAAACTCAGATTTGAATTTAAGGACTATTTAAACTTTATATATATATTAGTTTAAAATACGATAATGTTCATTAAAACTTTTCGTATATGTTATATAATTATTTGTGTTTTTGTTGAATAGCGAAAGCTTTAATAACGACAAAGGAATGATTAACGATTCAATAATCAAACACGTGGCCACTTTTAAATGTTTAAAACGAAAGGTAAAAGCTCCGCGTAACCGAAACGAAACTTTTTGGCGCTTTCGAAACAAAACCGACTTTAGCAACATCGGATATATTCAAAGTCCTTTTACATACATATCGAGTCCCGTGAACGAACGTTACATATGCAAATACGAATATTTCGGATATGTTTGTGAATGATGGAACGAGGAGCACATGTTTATTGTTATTTACGAAATAACGAGTGCTCAAAGCTCGCTTTTCGAAAGTTATTTACTTTTCAATATGCGAACAGACCAGACAACAAACCCTTGTCAGAAATATAGGCCGCGAAAATTTCGACAGATATTTTCATACTTAGAATTATAAAATATGTATATATATAAAACCATACATTTCAAAACTTGAAACATCTCCAAAAAGACTAGTCCATAAAATGTATAAAATAAATAATAATAAAATGACATTTCAGAGTTCATTTGCATCGGTGTGAATGGTTTTATGAGGCCATATACTATATATTTCTCCTCGAAACGTCCTGTTATTATTTTTGAACAACGTTAATCCCGATAAACGGGATGAGAGCAAAAAAACGGGAAGAATTCTTTACAATCTAAATCCCAAAAGAACGACGAATAATTAACTACACACCCTTTATTATGAATATTGCCGTATTTTTACCGAGTGAAAAAAATAAACGTGTTTTCGGGTCAACGGTGATAAATGAATTTTTGGACATTATGATACGAATAATTAGCCTAATTAATTTATTATTTTTTTCGTAAGTATTTCGTATCTATATTAATGTAATTATTTTCGTAAAACTTGTTGTATATATATATATATATATATATATATATATATATATATATATACATTTTATTTCAATAAACCTAAATTAATCACATATATGTATAGTAGATGAAAATTAGAATGGCATATTTACAATATTTATCGAATATTTTAATTATAATTCTTATCGTATGTATGTCTTATACGCAATTAGTTCAAGAACTATGTACCGTTAAGAATTAACACATGTGATAAGAACGTGTAAATATTTTGAACTTCTATAATAAACAACTAATAGAAGAGTGTATAAATTATATATTTTTTTAAATATCAAGGAGGAAAGTTTGTAGTAAATAAATTATTAACGTTATGAACCTTATAATAGATATTTAACATTTTTTAACAATTTATATTTCTGAATTTTTCTTTCGTAGAATCGACTTTTTAATTTTGTATTGAACCTTTCTAAAATATATTTATATTTATAAACATGAAATATTATAATATTTTCTGATATCGATTATAGAGATATCTTTTAAAAATGAATATTAAAGATATACGTTATCATTTAAAAAAACATTTTTCTAGTTTTGATATAATTACCTTATAAATACGAAAAAATAATTATACAACAATAACAATAAATTAATAAATTGGTAGATTTAAATGTGATATGTTTGTAAAATTTTAATGAAAAATATTTTTTTTGACATATCTACAAATGTATATTTTAAATAAAATATTTAACATTGAATAAATGAAATATTATAATTCAACTTATCATCACATTTATCATTAAACCTTCAAAAAATATATAAATACCATATATTCAAAATGAAAAAATATAGCACAATACAAATATAATGACACACATAAAAAAAAGAATAATAGAGAAGCAACAGAAAAAGATACTCACCGAAAGAAAAACTCTTCGACAATTTTCAACAAGTTTGAACGAAGTCCGACCAAAGAAAAGAAAAGGAGAAAACAAAAAAAAAACAACCAAAAAAATGATAACGGAATAAAAACAAATAATAATAAAAATCGTGTTATACTATATCGCGTACATATTTATATATAATTTATATATACATGTATATATATATATATATATATATATATATATATATATATATATATATATATATATATAACGATTCTTTTAACAAAAGACAAAAACTACCGACCACTCCATTGAGAAAGTTTAACAGCCTCGAGAGCTTTTATCATAACACTATTCGACAATATCAAAAGAAACGAACGATATATAATAAAATATTATTTTAAAAAAATATATTAAAATAATAATAATAATAATAAATAATAAAATATAGCGTACGTCGTTGTCGTCGTTATATTAATTATTTAACGGCACATATTTTTTTAATATATATATATATATATATATATATATTTGTATGATTTATAAAGGACGGTTTTTTAATTGTTTGGTTGCGCGATGTAGTGACGGAAAAATCACAAGGCGCTGGTGTTTACGCGTCCGCGCAGCGCGAAATCCGACCGGCGAATGAGGATCGCACAACGACGCGCGACCGCACCAAAGGCGAACGACCATCGTACGGTGCAATCGGATCCGGTTTTCCGGTTACAGATCCGGAATTCCGATTCTGCATATATATATATATATATATATAATTATATGTTACAAAGTGGATCCGTGTGCGAATTCGTACAAGATTCCAACACACGTATAACTTGTGTGTTGTGTTTTATTTAGATCATTTAGAAGTATGTATAAACGTTTTATTATTATTATAATATATTATATATGTTAAATTTAAACTGAATGAATTTAAAAATTGAAACAAATGAAAATTAATAAATGCCAATTAATTGAAATAATTGTTTCAAAAACAAATGAATTTAAATATATGGTATATATATATATATATATATATATATATATATATATATATATATATATATATATATATGCAATTATGGTGATGAAAATTATTGTTTTGTTGCGTTAAAGTCGTACAAGCGAATAGTATGGTTTATGACATTTATAGTCGTACTTTGAGAGGTCAAATGTCAAAATTGAAAGAAATCAGAGTAAGATTGAATTATAATATATATATATATATATATATATATATATATATATATATATATAGTAATAAATTGAACGCAGACATTGCAAAGATGTATATTTTATGTTCTAAGGATCATTTATGATTAAATTGTGATAATAAAGTAGCGTTCGATAAAAAAAAATGCTACACCACCGCATACTACCTACCGACACTAGTATTATATATATATATATATATATATATATATATATATATATATATATATATATATATATATATATATATATAATTAAAATTGTTTAAATGTTTTTATTTTTTTACTACTACGTGCGACACACAGATTTATTATATATTTTATAAAAAAATGATAGTTTCGTGTTGCCTTCCATATTTTATTTTTATGTATGAATAATCTTAATATATATAATATAATCTGCTTACGATCCGTATTATATTATTGATATTTTAACATATATTTTGAAATTAAATATATAGGCTTAACGACTCGATATTTATAAATGAATAAATTAATATTCCAAAAATGCTGTTTGATTTTTTTTCATGAATATATGATTGTTGAATTATTTATTTTACACGCATATTATAAATATATGTTTTATACCCGAATCTCGATTCCTAGGAATCTTTACTATATTAATAATCATACGGAATACATAACAGTTATACTCAGCCCTTTCGTCTAAATTAAAATTGAAAAAAAAATGTAAACCTTTTTTTTTATTTTTCCAAATTTCTTATTTACATTTAGTTTTTATCGATAAATATTATACATAATGTAAAAATTTATTCAAATTCATAAAAATATAATGCAGCATTAAATATGAAAATGTTCTTTATACATTTTATATATAAATTCGATCTTTTTAACCAAATATTTCTATCACGGTTTAGAAATGCAGCATTAAATATGAAAATGTTCTTTATACATTTTATATATAAATTCGATCTTTTTAACCAAATATTTCTATCACGGTTTAGAATTGCAGTTCAAAATTGAAACTTTTTACTAATAATTGACCTACAATGATATATTTTAAATAATTTATTTGTTTCAAAGCGATAACCCGTCAATTCCTTTATTAATATAATTTATTTTTAATAATCACGTAAATATTTATATATATTTTTTTAAATTATTATATACAAATACGACTATAAACTGTATAATTTAATATGCAAATTAAAAAATATTTTGATGTGAAATATTTATATATTATGAAAAGAAAATTAGATCCGTTTCACTTTTAACGGATAATATACAAATCAGACAGTTAATAACAATTAAAAAATAAGCGTATTTGAAAACGAGCAGTTTAATGTTTGCACAGAGGACACAAATGCCATACTCGTATCGTCATAAATGTTAATCTTTTACATACAAATACAACGCAAACATTAAACGCAAAAATAAATTACCATATTCCCGTAGAACACGACGCAAATATAAATTAAACCTCATTACTTTCGACATTTACAAAAAATATATATATTATATTATATATATATATATATATATATATATATATATATATATATATATATATATTCATAATATGCGTAAAAATATAATAGCGCATGTGCTACAGCCTCAAATTTAATTGTCTTTCTCTGCGAATTTATTTCATGACAAATGTATTTTTCTGAAAATGCGCAATCGAAATAAACCCTTATTTATGTTGTGTTCTGTGTTTTTTTGTATTTATTATTATTTTTATTTATTCTATCGCATTTTGTACAAACAACGCGCTCACTTTATGTAAGATGGAAATAATTGAAAAAAATTAAACAGGTTATTTATGTTGGAAACTTAAAAAAAAGTAAACATTATTAATGCATATAAATTATAAATATGAGATATACCAAAAAATATATATATAAAAAGAAGTTCAAATCCTAAATTATGTTTTTCAAGCACGTTTCATAAATTATTTTACTATATTGTGACATATATACATGTACAACGGAATATTATACACTAAATATACATAATAATATAAATTAAATATTTATATAATACATATTTAAATATTATTTAATAATTTTCAAAATAAAATTACAACCCTTCTGAGATAAAAAAATAAATACATAATATTTTAAAAATTCTACCTCTATCATTTTTTATACGTCTTTAATTAATCAGCAGAATATAATATGTTGAATTAAAATATTTTTTTACTATGATTATATCATATATTCCCAAATTTTCTAATAAAACATAATTCAAAGTTATCCAATCTAAAAAGAATCGTTTATCAGTGACCTCGTTTCCCATGTAATTATGGAGGGGATATTTTATTTAATTACAAAGAGAGATCCTTCAGAGAATATTATCTTCAGAATCTTTTACTATCTTTTTTTTAACGTTTCCTAATACTGTCAAGGATTATTAACATTATCCTAGATATTCTTAAAAGACAATACCATTCATTTTGAAATTACTTTTGTCGGTAAATAATTTTCAAAATTATTAGGAAATTCTAAAATATTAAAAAGCTATCATAATAAGTTTTAAAAAAATCTTTTCTCGTAAGCAATTTTCTTTCTAGATTTTTAAAATTATTTATTTAATTCTCCTAAAAAAAATGATAAATTAACATTAACCGTTATATATATTTTGAATACTGATAACGTGTTAATTAATTTTCAAATGATTTATCGTTCAAAATTAATACCTTTCACTCGTAAAATCACAGATTAATTCGATAAGTGGACCTAAATAGATTCGTGAAATATTTCCATGTAAATAGACGATAGATAAACGTGTTATATTTGACTTTACCACAAAATACGAACTAAAACACTCGACACGTATACAAATATACGAGTTTCCTATATATACATAAATGCCAGTATATAAATCTAACATAGCTCTCTATATATCTTCAAGGAAAACTTTCAACGTTAGAGGGTTGGAGGATGGATTAAATTATCTTTGAACCTCAAATCACGTTCCCACTCTTGACTCCTTCATCCTCGATAATCCACTTCATCATGGCATTCTTCTATCCACTTGGTTTTTCATTTTTTTTTTAACTTTCTTTCACTTCACTTTTCCATTCTGTGTATTTCGAGTATGTAAATCTTTTGTTCTCTATATCTGTTAACCGATGAGAAAAGTTGAAACTATTATTTTCTTTTTTTTTTCAAAAAAAAAAAAGCTTTCAAAACTTTGATCCTTTTCAATTATAAGAGTTTTAAAGCTTTACCTTGTCATCTTGCGAGGCTTAACTACTCCGGTAAAATTAGACGTTTTTGATGATTTTTTTATATCGTGAAATTTCTTTCTGGAAATATATTCTACATAACGAGTTGAACGAGGATCAGAAGAGTTCCCACCTCCAAAGAGGGAGCTTCCCTCCGAAAATCACGAAAAACCTCCAAAAATTCGACCGTTTTTGAGTTTTCCGAATTTATCTCAAAAACCATAATTCGGATTGAAAAAGTGTCAAAGAATAAAATATTGCTCATAAAATTCTACATTTAAAATGTTATATTAATAATTTGCTTAATTGTTACTGATTTCCCGTAAAAAGCGCTCGAAAATAGGCCTAAAATGGACCTCTCGGCCAAAAATTTTCGTTGCGCGGTTTTGGTAACGATTATCTCAAAACAGGTTGATTTTACCGGGGTATCGAAGAGGAAAAAAGTTGTAGAGCAAATCCTGCTCTATAATAATCACTTATTATATTTTCAGTTAATTGTTTGAGTTTTTTCAAAATTTGAGTTTTCCCGATTTTGATCCGACGTTTTTGCACGGTAGTCTGGCAGTTAAATGGATTTTTTAAAGATAAAAATATCGATATCCTGAAATTTCTTTTTGAAAACACATTTAAAATAACAAGCTGTAATTGAATACGAAAAGTTATACCCTCCAAAGAGGGAGCTTCCTCTTATATTTACCGAAAACCATCCAAAATTTGACTTTTTTTCAGTTTTTCGCTTACAACTTAGAAACTGTTACTAAAATTGAAAAGATGTTCAAAGACATAATATTCCTTATAAAATTCTTCATTAAAAATGTTCTATTCATAATTTGCGTAATTGCGTTAATTTTCTCTAGAAAAGCCCTCAAAGTAGAGGATGCCGCGTTGACAACAGGGGTGTTTTTAGAGGTTTCGACAAATATCTCGAAACTTATCATCTAGCGCCCAATATCTCTTCATATATCATAAAGAACAGGATTTTTGCTATTGGCCAATTATAATTTGCTTTATTTTAACTTAGGATATTACATTTTTTTTGGCGCTTAAAGTTGAGCATTTTTTTCGCGATTGCACATTGTACGCGTAAAACTTCGTTCAATTTTGGACATTCTACGCAGTACCCGCTCATTGTTATATTAGTCTATTCACTTTAAAAGGCGTTTCCAAAAGATATCTTAACAACCATAATAAAGACGAATATTGTAGGCAATAAAATCTTCTGTTGGTTTCGTTGTAACTTCCGAAAAAATCGAAAATATTTCACATAAAAAAATAAATTATTTTAATTTAATTATTTAAAAGAAAGAATTGGTGATTTTTTTAATAAACGTTATATTGCTATTTGGTTAAGTCAAATTATTATTATTTTGCTTAATTCTTTAATTTGAAGCTAATTGAAGGTTTTAATAATAAAAAAATTATAAAATGTAATCTAAGCTATAATAATCCTATTGTTATAATTTTTATTTTTATATTTTTATTTCTATTTTATTTTTATATTTTTTTATATCTTCGAGAAATATAAAAATTAATGCTATATATAAAGTTTTAATGTATAATATATTTCTTAAGTTTTTTAAATTTATAAGAATATGAAAGTAAATGATTTTATAAAAATCCTAGAGAAAAATTAGGTAATAATTATTATTATATTTGATTTTTTTTCACCTAATATTTTTTTATTCAATATGTTGAAAATAATTTACCAAAAGCGGTTAAAAAATGTACTCGTGAACATTTGTATCGTTAATGGTAAATCCAAGAATATTCACAATTCTTTTATAAATAAAAAAAATATTTTGTCTGGGCGTGAATGAACACAAGTATTTACTTTATTCTACAAAAGGTTTCAATACAGTGGTTTCCGCATATTTTGTAAATAAAACAGTATGCAGTTTTTGTAAGTCATAAATAAAAATTTGAAAGACCTAAGGAAGACGAAATAATTACGTTAACATTTTATTGTTTACGAATTCTTGAAAAGATTGTAAAACTATCTTTTCAAAAAAAATCCAAGTCTATTGTATGAAAAAGGCAACTAGTCCCTTAGCTCAGGGGTTTATAACTGTACGCGCGCAGGTATCATGGCATTCGACAAAAAGTTTAGGTCTCTCAGTTTCTATGCGAGAATTATAAATAATATTTAAAATTTCCAACATTTTTTAATCAAAATATATTTTTTTTACTAATTCATTATAAACTAAAGAAATTAATGTATATTAGTATGAAAATAATAAAATATAACAAAATTATATTTTAGAAGTATTATATTTGAAATAAATATTATAAAAAAAATCTACTTAAATATATATATCAAAAATTAATATTGAAAAAAAATATTATTTATCTTTCTAAAATTAGTTACGAATGCATTCTTAAATATAAAAGGATTACAAATCCCTGAGCAGGTAGTAAGTCCAAAATTGAACGAAGTTTTATGCGTACAATGTGCAATCGCGAAAAAAATGCTCAACTTTAAGCGCCAAAAAAAATGTAATATCCTAAGTTAAAATAAAGCAAATTATAATTGGCCAATAGCAAAAATCCTGTTCTTTATGATATATGAAGAGATATTGGGCGCTAGATGATAAGTTTCGAGATATTTGTCGAAACCTCTAAAAACACCCCTGTTGTCAACGCGGCATCCTCTACTTTGAGGGCTTTTCTAGAGAAAATTAACGCAATTACGCAAATTATGAATAGAACATTTTTAATGAAGAATTTTATAAGGAATATTATGTCTTTGAACATCTTTTCAATTTTAGTAACAGTTTCTAAGTTGTAAGCGAAAAACTGAAAAAAAGTCAAATTTTGGATGGTTTTCGGTAAATATAAGAGGAAGCTCCCTCTTTGGAGGGTATAACTTTTCGTATTCAATTACAGCTTGTTATTTTAAATGTGTTTTCAAAAAGAAATTTCAGGATATCGATATTTTTATCTTTAAAAAATCCATTTAACTGCCAGACTACCGTGCAAAAACGTCGGATCAAAATCGGGAAAACTCAAATTTTGAAAAAACTCAAACAATTAACTGAAAATATAATAAGTGATTATTATAGAGCAGGATTTGCTCTACAACTTTTTTCCTCTTCGATACCCCGGTAAAATCAACCTGTTTTGAGATAATCGTTACCAAAACCGCGCAACGAAAATTTTTGGCCGAGAGGTCCATTTTAGGCCTATTTTCGAGCGCTTTTTACGGGAAATCAGTAACAATTAAGCAAATTATTAATATAACATTTTAAATGTAGAATTTTATGAGCAATATTTTATTCTTTGACACTTTTTCAATCCGAATTATGGTTTTTGAGATAAATTCGGAAAACTCAAAAACGGTCGAATTTTTGGAGGTTTTTCGTGATTTTCGGAGGGAAGCTCCCTCTTTGGAGGTGGGAACTCTTCTGATCCTCGTTCAACTCGTTATGTAGAATATATTTCCAGAAAGAAATTTCACGATATAAAAAAATCATCAAAAACGTCTAATTTTACCGGAGTAAACGTAGACGTTTCGAAAACGTTTCCATAGAAATATTTTAATTATTCGATGTCTATGTCTCGTTTAATTCTAATATATTTTATATGTATAATAGTACATATACTATTATAAATTAACTAGTATAGTTAGAGTCTATCGTCTATGTTAATACCACGTTTGGTCAGTGAGCTGAAAGTTCGATCCACAGAAACGTTTACAAGTGATTTGGTTAATTGAATTAATATTATAATTTAAAGTAAATACATCTTTTTCGATTTTAATTAATTAAATCGCATTCATACATTGAAAATCTTTAGGGAGAAATTCAATATGAAGATTCAAAAAATAAAATCAAATCTTCAATCATATCCATATATAATTTAATCAATATATACTTTATCATTATCAAATATATTATTTCAGTTCTATTTATTAATCATTAAATATATAAGTTTTAAATTTTTAAGTAATATATATAAAATATATCAAATATTTTATATATAATAATAAAAAAACGGAAGTGAATATCTGAAATATTTTTGTCTTCGCTTTTTTTTTCTTATCCATCTAACTAATAGTACGGTCAAATAAGATATTTTTGGAAGAATGTCGAGAGGGCAGAGTTTTTTTACGGAAATGTATACTAGACAACGAGGTTAATAAATGCTGAAAAGTTGCACCCTGTAGAGAGGGAGCTTCCCTCCGAAATTCACGAAAAACCTCCCAAAATTTGACCGTTTTTTAGTTTTTAGGATTTTTCTCCAAAAGTATAATTCGGATTGAAAAAGTGCCGATGAATAAATTATTCCTCATTAAATTCTACAGTTAAAATGTTCTATTCATTATTTGCGTAATTGTTATCAGTTTCTCGTAAAAAGCGCTCGAAAATAGGCCTAAAATGGACCTCTCGACCAAAAATTCTCGTCGCGCGATTTTACCGACGATTATCTCAAAACGGATCAATTTTACAGGGGTATCAAAGAGGAAAAAAGTTGTAGAGCATATCCTCTTCTATTATAATCAGTTATTATATTTTATATTAATTATTTCAGTTTTCTTAAAATTACAAATTTCCCGAACTCGATCCGACGATTTTTTACGTCACTCCGACAATCAAATGCATTTTTCGGGAACAAAAAAAGCGAGAGTGTAAATTTTTTTTTTGTAAATATATAAATAATTTTAAAACAAATAAGAATCCGAAAAGCAATATCCTCTTTAGAGGGAGCTTCCTCCCACATTTACCGAAAACCTCTCAATATTTAACTTTTCTTCAGTTTTTCGCTTATATCTCAAAAATTATCACTCGGACTAAAAAGATGTTTATAGAAGAAATATTCCTCTTAAAATTCTACATTAAAAATGTTCTATTCATAATTTGCGTAATTGTGTTACTTTTTTCTAACGAAGCCCTCAAAGTAGGAGATGTCGCGTTAGCAAAAAAAGTGCTTTTGGAGTTCGCGATAAATATTTCGAAATCTATCAATAATCGGCTTTTTTTATTTTATACATCATAAAGAACAGGATTTTCTCTATACGATCCAGAAGTGGCGCCCGTTTGACCCCCCTGGAACGGTTTTTGCGCGCCCTCAAAGTTAAGATTTTTTTTCGCGATTGCACGCACCACGTGCAAAATTCCATTGAATTTTGGGCATACTACCTGCTATGGGATTAGTAACCTTTTTATACCTAAGAATGTATTCGTGAATACTTTTTTTTGAAATTAAAACTTATTTACTATTTCGTTGTAAATTATATATTATATCAACATATATATTTAAAAATATTTATTTAAAAATATAATAATTTTGTAATAAATTTTTATTTTCAAACCAACGCACAAATATTAAAACATTAAAAAATAAGTATAAAAAATATGGATATTTTTTTTGAAAATTAACAAATTTTATATTATGTTTAAAAACGGCGCATACACATTAAGCTCGCATACTTCAGGTTTTAGATTTCTGCACTAAGGGATTTGTTGACTTTCTTTACTATTGTATACAATTGAAAAATATATCTTTACAGTCTTTCCAACAATACATAGGCAATAAAATAATGTTGTTAAATTTATTTATAATCATTTGCGGGTTTCTTTATGTTATTCATTATATTATAAACAGTTTTGTCAAGTTATTATGTATTACACTCAATAATAACGATTGTTATGGTTATTATTGGACATTGTAATAATTCTATTATAGGTAGTCAGCTTTATTAAATCATAAAGAATTATAAAAATTACAATTCTGTAAATTAAACAAAAATTACAAACTAAATTCATTATCATACAGAGAATTTTATTAAAAATATTTTATTAACGGAAAGATATTGTAAAGATACGTACTTATTAAATATTCTATCATAAATTTTATATTTCAAGGAATATATTTTAATGGTATATTTTTAACGAAAAAAACGAGCATTTAAAAAGCGGTTTATTTGAGAAATAAATATTAGAAATATATTTCTACATGCCCATATTCCTAGAATATTTGTATTTAGTTTATTAAAAGAAAAAAATATTTTGGATTAAATAAAATTAACTCTTTGTACGTAGGTCTTTTTTCTTTCATAGATCCTGAGATTGCGAGTCGTCTAATCTTCTGATAGGCACATTTTTAAAATAACTGTGAGAACTATCATAGTAAAGCCGATCATCTGCATGATATTAAATTTGTTTTAGCATCTTTTTTACAGCTGTTAAAAAGTTGTTTCCTTATCACAGATTTAAAACAGTATGACAAAATTCCATCAAATAAAAAGAAAAAGAATTTTTGGATATATATATATATATATACACAAGTTTTCAAGAAATAGAAACTCCAGCTAGAAAAAAATATTTATAATATCTAAAGAAAGAACTTTTGATTTATTATACGTTAACTGATATGAAATTTTGTATAATTAAAAAGAAATGCATTTTCGAAATTTACAAAGAAACCAATGGATGCTAATGTCCAAAGATTATTTTATTACCCGTAATCCTTGTCTTTTGTTGAATGGTTGTAAAAATATCTTTTGAAAACGGCTTTAACATTGAATAGACAACTATAACAATGAGCGAGTAGTAAGTAGTATGCCCAAAATTCAATGGAATTTTGCACGTGGTGCGTGCAATCGCGAAAAAAAATCTTAACTTTGAGGGCGCGCAAAAACCGTTCCAGGGGGGTCAAACGGGCGCCACTTCTGGATCGTATAGAGAAAATCCTGTTCTTTATGATGTATAAAATAAAAAAAGCCGATTATTGATAGATTTCGAAATATTTATCGCGAACTCCAAAAGCACTTTTTTTGCTAACGCGACATCTCCTACTTTGAGGGCTTCGTTAGAAAAAAGTAACACAATTACGCAAATTATGAATAGAACATTTTTAATGTAGAATTTTAAGAGGAATATTTCTTCTATAAACATCTTTTTAGTCCGAGTGATAATTTTTGAGATATAAGCGAAAAACTGAAGAAAAGTTAAATATTGAGAGGTTTTCGGTAAATGTGGGAGGAAGCTCCCTCTAAAGAGGATATTGCTTTTCGGATTCTTATTTGTTTTAAAATTATTTATATATTTACAAAAAAAAAATTTACACTCTCGCTTTTTTTGTTCCCGAAAAATGCATTTGATTGTCGGAGTGACGTAAAAAATCGTCGGATCGAGTTCGGGAAATTTGTAATTTTAAGAAAACTGAAATAATTAATATAAAATATAATAACTGATTATAATAGAAGAGGATATGCTCTACAACTTTTTTCCTCTTTGATACCCCTGTAAAATTGATCCGTTTTGAGATAATCGTCGGTAAAATCGCGCGACGAGAATTTTTGGTCGAGAGGTCCATTTTAGGCCTATTTTCGAGCGCTTTTTACGAGAAACTGATAACAATTACGCAAATAATGAATAGAACATTTTAACTGTAGAATTTAATGAGGAATAATTTATTCATCGGCACTTTTTCAATCCGAATTATACTTTTGGAGAAAAATCCTAAAAACTAAAAAACGGTCAAATTTTGGGAGGTTTTTCGTGAATTTCGGAGGGAAGCTCCCTCTCTACAGGGTGCAACTTTTCAGCATTTATTAACCTCGTTGTCTAGTATACATTTCCGTAAAAAAACTCTGCCCTCTCGACATTCTTCCAAAAATATCTTATTTGACCGTACTATAATTTTCATTATCGAATATATTTTCGGGGAAAATTCGACGTAAAATTGCCCAAATCAAATATTTACCTCCATAAAGTGGATCGTCGCCCGTTGAAGATACCAACTGTATAGAAAATATAGATTATATTCTTCGACGATCTAAAACTTTTTAAATCACACCTAAACACAATTACTGAGAAAATTCTAAAATAAACAATTTGATTAAGATTCCACGCTTTACAAATTTTTTTTTCCTGAATACATAACATATTCGAAAATTATTATATATATTTAAATATTTTTTTAATAATCAAACGAATATAAAACTATTGAGGGAAAAATATTTAGTTTATATTATTTTGTGTAGTGGTTATTTTTTCAAATTATTTAAAAAGGTCGAAAATGACCTAAGGGTGATTTTAACCTTTTCATAATTATTCCTATCTAAATTTGATATTTTTAGATATAAAATATAGTATTTTCAATATAAATCGTGTAACTAAACAATATTTTTATGAATTGTCAAATTTTTATAGCGTTATTTATTTTTCAAATTTTATTTGAAATTTCTTAATATTTTACTGATGTTTTAGTATAATCGATTATTTGAATCAATATAATCAAGGAATTGATATATATCTATTAAACCTCATTTTTTTTCTAAGATAAAGAAAAACTTTGAATCGCAAGTACATATATAACCACTCTATTGTCTTAAAAGGGTAGATTCAGTGATTATATAAAGTGTATGCAGATATGTACCTGTTAGATACATATTAAAACGTAGCGCCTAGCAAGGCTATTGAAAGATTAATCTGCAAAGTGGAAAGTGTTCAGCACATAGAGAGAGAGAGAGAGATGGTGAGAAAATGAGATGGAAAGAGAGAAAATTCGTCCCAGATTTCGTCGGTTAATTTTGAACACAGTCTGATATATTAATAAAACTTAAGCTTAATTGAAACGTGTAAACGGTTGAAAGCTGTAAAACGGCAGTCACCCATACTTTTAATACCGTCTTCAGGCACCAGCAGAGCTTGATGGACGTTGATGGCCGTAAAAAAAGCAATAAAACTAGTCCTGGCTTCGCGTTGCCTTCATCCGTAAAATCATTAGTGTCGGAAGGTTTTCAACATCCATCCATCCCTGATGCTGCTTCTAGTGATACTCGCCCGTGAAGATTCTTGTCACGGGGCAGGTATTTCTAGGCGATGAAAACAAATTTAATTTCAGTAACCTTTTAACTGCTCCCGTCTCCATCTCGTATATCAAAGTATATATATATATATATATATATATATATATATATATATATATATATATATATATATATATATATACATATATATATATTCGAAATAGTTCATTAATATATAAACTATAAAATAGAAGTCATTCTCTATTGCTATACAATTTATAGAATAGTTTGAAATTTTTTATTCTTAAATAAAAAATCATCAGAGCTGTAATAAATATCGTCTAACTAAAAAGTAAAATTATACAATTCGTTATAACATTTCTAAAAAAAATATCAAACATTTAAAGCGCACAATAAAATCAATGTAACTTTTCAATTTTGAAATTTATTACAAGCTTTCTATATTAATATTATATAATTTATAATGTAATCAATATATCATTTATTTTGTTACGAAATCAAACCATAAAAGTATATTAAATAATTTCATACATTCGTATTTTATCGTGAGAAATTGAAAATTAAAAGGTATCAACTCTTTTATACCATATACGAGCTTTCTATAAATAAGCTTTTTTTTATGAAACCAAGAGGAAGTAGATACATTCAAAATTTTAATAATAACATTTTTTTTTTAGAAAAGGACTTTTAATTCGATGTATCAAATATACGCATTTCAGCCCTTCTAAATTCCGTTGTCCGCCTGTCATTTTCAGAAAATATTCAAAAAATTCCAATATCACCCACTTTGAAAAACGTCGGATTGAATATATGAAATTTTAATATTGGTTATAATTTGATTATTTATTTATAGTCAAGGATATCTTTATGTGACACGTGTTTAATTTGAGATTTTTTTCTCATAATTTTCATATACATTTTTAATATATGAAATCTTAAATATTTTATAAAAATAAATATATATATTATTATTCATTAAAACTTGTAATATTACTGATTTATATACTTAGAAAATATTATATAATAGTTTGCGAAATAATCAAAAAGTTCATTAAATTACATTGTTTTCAAACTAAAGCATATAAATTATCGATAATCGTCAACATGTAAATATATAAAGTTCAATAATAATTTCATTTATAATCCATATCGTATAATATAATATTATAAGAGATTTATTCATGTATTATATTAAACACGAACGCTTATTATTATTTTTTATGTAAGCGATGAACCGTATTAATAAAACATTCGATATTCCGGACTATGAACAGTAACTTTCGAAATTTCGAATTCGAAAATCGACTATAATACTATAATATTATACTTCGACGATTTTGGCAGATGAATAATTAAATTACGAATGCATTACAATTGAATAAATTAATCGACTACACTTAGAGGGTAGATAGAGATACGTCGAATATTCATACCATTGCAATAATCGATTAGATCAATGTTAAAGTTTACACGTCACATTATCGACAACATATATGAAAACTATGTTTGTGTGTAAACATTGCGAATTTATTTATTTATTTATTTATTTAACATGTTTATTTACTTGAGTGCGAATTCTAATAGTCGTTTTATCGCGATGTTGTTTATTTATTGCGGGGAAAGTCGCAGGTTTCAACGTGTAATTAATATACGAGTTTTTTTTTTGCTTTATTTTCCCCTCGTAGATATTTCATTTTGGTGCTTTATGAAAAAAATATATAATTATATATCATATCTAATATATAATCAACGATTCAACTATTAAAAATATGACAAAATAATTATATAATTAATCACAATTCTAAAATATTGCTTATATAGTATATTTGATGTTAATTTTCAATCTTAAGAGTTTGATATTATTATATATAATATTACTGTTATAATAATAAATAGATATATAGATATATACACACAAGCATATATATAAAAATTTAAGAAGAAACTATACACTTCAAGATTAATAACATCACAACAAATAATATATTTTAAAAAAACCTATCAATTGTATCACTGTTTGTATGATGACTTTAAAACTTATATAATATAAAGTTTTCGAATTTAGACTAACTCTTATAAAGATGTCTTTATCGTTTTTAATATTTTAAATACGTGTATATATTAAATATTTATATAAAAAAAAATATATAACATTTCTTAGATGTGATATTACTTGTATCGAAGTGCGATATAATTACAACCTAAAGATAATTAATATGTGGTACCATTACATACGTTTCTATATATCAATATATAAATGTATATATATATATATATATATATATATATATATATATATATAACAAAAGCAATATTATGAAGATCAATATAAAAATATATCGAAAAATATCATGATTTTCTGAAAATATAATTGAAAATTTCGTTTTCACACGTTTACATAAATTAATAATAACAGTTATCCTGCATGATTCATAATACATATTTTATATTGTATAGATTTCTTGTTAACGTTCTTATTTCAACGCCATTATCCTTTGGGAATTTAGACCTGGTTACCTCGCGTTTATTATTTATTTTTCGCCTTTGCCATGAATCCCTAGTTTTTCTTTGTTTGTTTTTTTCAGAAAAGCGTAACCCTTTTTGCAGCGGTTTTTTCATGTTTATCCGCTAGATTTCATATTATTATTGCTATTGTTATATTATACAACATATATTTTATATGCATTATTAAAATAGTTTTTTTTTTTGTTTTCATAAAATCCAATAATTATTTCTATATATAAAAACATTATACTCAAATATAGAAATTATACATATATAAAGAAAAAAAGTATCTTTTAATTGTATATTATATTTCGTTCTTATATAACTATTATTCTTTCCATGTAATAGACAATCTCTTTTATAATCAAAATAAACAAATCACTAACAGCCTTTTAAGGGCCAATTATTTTTGAGATCGAGTCATCATTTATACGTCCAACCTTCAGATATTATTTCAGATTGGAAAGAAAATACATGGTATCACATATTATATCTTTCGAAGTGTATATTAATAGATACCTGATCGATCACGATCATATATTTCTAATAATAATAATAAACCTCTTACATTTTAGTTGTGGTAAAGAGTATCTTTCTAAATTCACCATGCTTTAAACTAGGGTGACCAATTTTTTTTACAATAAAACGGAGGACACAATAAAATCGGTCAAATAATTTTTTGAATTTGTTTGACTCCAAAAAAAAGTCCTCTTATCAATTTGAATTTTTTTTAAATCGATCGAATTCAAAAATTTATCAAAAGGAGAACATTTTTTTTTTAAAAAGGACGTAATTTAAAAACCAAGTACTGTTGATCGCCTTAATTAAACTACCAAAGATAGTTTAAGATATCTCTATTATTAAATTTAATAATAGATCCATACAAGTGCATATAAACTATTTTTTTTTCAACAAAAAGGTATATGGTAAAATTTTTGAGATATATGGAGAGCGATTATTGTAATTTTAATAAAAAAAATAATAAAAAGAATGCAAAATAATTGCATATCATATTAATGACAATCGATTTTCAGTTTTAAATATATATATATATATATATATATATATATATATATATATATATATATATATAATTCAATATTTGGCATTCTAGGGGCTTAAAACTGATATTCTTATTAGAAGAAATATAAGATGAGAAGATTACACGCGTTCTCACGTCATTTAACGCGACATCTGTGGGCGTCGCCGCACAATGAAACGCGCTCCCTCTCGCCCGTTCGATCGCAGCGCCAATCACGGTCGGGCAATAAAAAGAATTACTACATATTTTTTAAAGTCTACCCACGCCGTAAACGAAAACGAAAAAATACGCCATAAATCACCGGGTAATAGTCGGTATTAATGTACGATAATTTCGGATAGTGCGACGATGAATTGATAGCATTTATTAATAAAATAATATACTATACATATATATATATAAACGTCGTACGTCGTAAAACGAGAGCTTACTAATGCATTTCGTCGTTAAGTGAGACCCATGTTCGGTTAGGATGCGGTCATTTCGCCGTAATAACCGATCAATTTGCTACGACCGATGTCAATTAACCGCTCATCGTTTAATTATATGTAGAGCGACGCATGGACAATGTCACGGGTTTCTCTTTTCTACCCGTTATTTCCCGATAATTCAGTATATCTTTTTAGCGGAAATGTTTTAATAATTTCATCTATTTTTCTAATTTGTTATATTACAACGATTTTAAGACATACTTTTATTTATCATAAATAAAAATATTCATCACGAAATTGCGTAGGTAAATTTCATAATGAAAATTTTCAAAATATTGAAGAATGACGAAGAAAAAAATATATTATTAAAAGTTAAGTGTTAATTAACGTTAATTTTAGATATTCGAACGAATTAATATGATTTTTTCGGATCAAAGCGTAAAACAAATTGTGTTGCTTTTGCGTTAATTAACTTTCAATATTATTAATGAATAATAATATAGCGTCAACATTTTTCAGGAAATTTCTATTATATTTATTATAATATAAATTAAGTATAAAAATGTATGACTTCATTAATTAGTTAAATATATAATTAAGAAAATAAAATATATTATATAAATATTAATTGAACATTTTGTCATATGTATTTTCATGAAGTATATTATATAATAATTATATATTTCATCATAGTTAATCTTTCAATTAACTTAAATTAAGTCCTTTTATATAAGCTCCATTTCCACATCTTTTGAGAGATAAGTTATGTAAAATTCAAACGAAGTTTATAAAAGATATATAGATTAATATTAGATATATTATAAATAATATATGTTTAATATTTTTGTATATATTACATATTATAAAGGTAAAATTAGTAGATTAATATTTTCTTTAAGATTATTCGAAAATATATAATGAATAATTACATATTCAGTATCTTCATAAAATTTAATTTTATTAATGTAATATTAGTGAATTTAATATATTTTTAAAAATATATATTTTTTACATAGAAATTTGTCTGTTTATCGTACATTTTACAGTTCATTAATGTTGTCAATTTTTGATAAGCGGATGTTTTTTTTTTACATATTAAAGGATTTAAACTTGTGATTTATTACAAATTAATGTTCTATTTTTATATTTTTCAAGTTCATCATATTATATATAAAAATAATATTTTTTTTTAATATAAAAAAAATAAATTGAGATTTAATCAATTACACATAAGTATATAATTGATTATTTGTAAAATATTTTAAAGACGTAATTATATAAATAATATATATATATTTGTTTAAATGAATATGATAGATAAAAAAAATCGTATATTGCCACAACGGGATCTAGCAAAATTTAAGTTTTCCTTCTCTATTGGACGGGGTACGGTATTAATCGTGGTAATTTATAGCTCGTTTACAACCTGAAAAGGGTGAATTAGTGCTGTTGGCATGGGGGATGAGATGGGGGGGGGCAACATGTGCTCATAGAAGAGGATTTTTTGGTCAAAGTGACGCTTTACAAATTGCTGAACGAGAAACGTCACAATACATACGAGTTGGAAAGCAACGTTCACTAGTTTGAAAGGGTCGTTCATTGATCGACACTTAATTTACTTTCTACTGACGTTTCGGAACCAACATATTGACTATATATATATATATATATATATATATATATATATATATATATATATATATATATACATATATATATATATATATATATATATATATATATATATATATATATGTATGTATATATATATATATATATATATATGTATGTATTTATGTTTGTTTCTATATATGTGTATGTGTGTAGAACAAGCTTTACCTTAAAGCTCGAACGAATCTATAGTACAATTTCCGGAACTTTACCACAAATTGTTCTGATGGTTGCATATTTCGATGGATTTTATAATGTAATATAATATTATTGGTTAATATTCAAATATCTACATTCGATTCATATTATTAAATTAAATTATAGTTATTATAAAAATATATATATTATTAAAATCAGTATAAATGAATTCACATATATCTAATAGATGTTTTAAATGTCATATAGAAATTAAAAATATTCATTTTAAATTAAATCTTTATTTTTTTTTTAATTAATATTCTATTTTTATATTATATTAAATATTTTATCATTTAAATTGTTCTTGAAAATTTAATGTTAAAAAATAAAATATATCGATATTCTCAATAAATAGATCCACGCCATTTTATATACATATATATGCAAATATAAGATTGTTTTTATGCGTAAAAAGGAGGCTTCGAAACCTTGAAAAAGCATTGCGTTCATTAGGGTTTCAAATTTACACGGGATAAAAAAAAATTAAAATACCTCCCTGATTAAATTATTCCATTATCCGTTTACGTGCTAAACCATTAAAAGGGATACTTTTGTAAATTTGATCGCTTGAATTTACATTTTTTTTTAAAAACTACTGTTTTAATAAAATACGCATTTATCTGAAGGGCCTCGAGTGCGGGTGTCATCCCTTTATATTCACAAAATACCGAATTTCCTAACGACGAATAATTTCAGGTGTCAAATGAATTTATTATTAAAAGAAATCAAAGGTTAAAAAGGGTGATAAAATCAAATATATACGTATATTTTTAACAAAAGTTCATTTTCATATTGTACAATATTAAAATATCTCATTATCGTTTTGAATGAAATTTTAATTTAATATTTTTTAAACGTTTTTTTATTCAAATTTTGCTAATTGTCGCTTTTTTTATTTTTTTTGTTATTGTTTATTGATAAACAATTATTGTATATCAGGATTATATTATAATACTTGTAATAGAACACATCCTGAACTGAATTCTTCAGTTAAACTATTTCTAAATTTGCGTTTTTTTTTTTTGAAAATTCATTTAAGAAAAAAAATCTAATTCATACGCGTGTGTTGAAAGAACAAATTGATATAATAGCTATTGCTAGTTTTTATTAGGCATTCCATGTTTTTTTAATAATTATTCTTCCGCATGCCTGTGAAAGATACTCAATAATCGATCATATTCAATATTCTTCAGAATTGAATGTAAAATCAATCAAATGCATTTAACATACTCTGATTTCAGCTACATTAAAAACCTTTAAATTAACATTGTCTGGGAACATACGTCAGATTTCTATTTAGAGCGTTTTCCATTTAGTGCGTTTTTAGTAATCAAAAATTCATGATATCAGTCATTAACAATATCAATTAAATTTTAAATACATGCAACTATAATATATATATATATATATATATATATATATATATATATATATATATATATATATATATATATATATATATATATATATATATATATATATGATATTAAAAATACTGTTATTTATAATATATAATTTAAAATGATAATAATATAGAAAATATATGAAAAATTAATTTGAAAATATATTAAAAAGTGATAAAACGACTTAATGCATTTTTCCTAATATAAATAATTTTAAATATCTATCGATGATCAAAGTTAATAAAAAGATTCAATTTGATATCTTCTATATAAAAAAAAATATTTTGACATATGCAAAAGCGACAAAATTATAATACATTATCATATATTTAATAAATAGAAAAACGACGTACTTCGACCATAAAAGGCAATAAAGGCGAACACTCGCAAACCGCGTTATTAAATAAAAAGAAAAAAAAAAGTACACCAAATCTAAACACATTTTCAATATTGGTCCGTATAAAATATTCGTTCATTTTTTGTTTTTGCTCGAACGCATTCAATTTATTCAATTTTTTTTTCACCGACAACTGCGTATTTTTGATACATACCTATATATATATATATATATATATATATATATATATATATATATATATATATATATATATATATATATATATATATATATATATATAAATTATTTTTATTTACACAACGTTTGATGTGTTTCGCGTCGGTTTTTGGCATTCGTTTATCGGTCGTAATATAATGTATATATATGTATAATATATATGCGAATTTTCCGACAAAAGTTGACGTCGCTTTTCCGCAGTTTTTCCGACCGTCGCGCAATAATAATATTCAACGATGCAAAATTGAACGCGTGTCGAATGCACGCCGCACGACGAATATGCGATATTATTCGTATGCACAAAATGCGAAATTTAAACTCGGTCTATCGTAGTTCGAATGCCGAAAATATATATATATATATATATATATATATATATATATAATATTATATGCGGTTTAATTCGCAGTATATAAACATTGTAAAATTTATATTTTACACGCATCGCTGAAAGATAATTAAAGTCGTCGACGCGATTGCGTGTTTCATGCATGAAACGCGTAACACGAAATGTTGAAAAAAAAATTCGATTTTCATTTATAAATTTTATATAATCATGAAAAATATAGTTCAAGGTCAATTAGATCGCTGTCTGTCGTTTAATTATATTTTAAAAATGGATGACATTTTTATATTATAGAGCGAATATTTCGAAACATAATTAGTTTGATACGTTAAAAAGGATTACGCATATCAATTTTTAAAACTAAATTATATTCTGATCCACAAGTTAATGTTTATATTCAAAAAATAATAATTAATCAACATCTTATAAATAAATAAATATTTGCGTCCAATAGTCAGCATTAAACATCTATCTAAGGTTATTAAAGTATTTCTTAGAGGCACGAGAATTATATTAACGAACAAGATATTTGTATATTGTGTCGTCGTTGCAGGAGTTTACAACCTTTTGAACATTACAAGATACATTATATGGTGTTTAGTTATGACAAAAAAAGTTTATGAAATACATATTAAAAATAACTTAAAGATAAATTTCAAAAAAGTGATATATTTAATTTTCAATTACTTATTTGTATTGATTTTTAAATAAATATTCTAATTGTATAGATTATTTTTTCAGATACCAATTTTTATTTAAAAATATCGTATTATTATATTTATTAAAAAAATATCAATATTTTCATAAATATATTTAAATAAGAATCGTAATGTTATTTCGCGCTCCATTATCACATAAAAATATTTTTATGTGTAACAGAAAAAAAGAACGCCTAAATGAAATATTTTGAATCTGATTTGCGCGTCGCGGTCATTATATTTTTTCATTCTTATTCATAGATAAGGGTGCGAAAGTTGTTTCGAAAAAAAAAATGATGTTTATGACATCGTTAAAAGTTCACGCATACCCTTCATACATAAAAAAAAGCACCGAATTTTCACGCCATATACTGTCACTGTCAAAAATTAAATTAACTATTGGAAATCGTGACAGTATATTCGTATGTTCGGTATTGAAAAATTCCCATTTTATGGAAAAAAAATGATGAAATTTTTTAATTTTTATGGCTTTTTTTGTCGGTTACAACGAGCGCCATTATTATACTAAATATTGACGAAGGTTTTAATATGTGATTTCGAGTCAAAGTTGAACAATACTGGTCCTGAATGGTTCCCGAATAGTTATCCCGTTGTGCATAATGTCTGCCTTTGACACAACCGTACTTTAAGTCTTAATAACTGCCCGAAACATTCCACCTTCAGGAAATATTCCTTCAGAAATTTTCGTGGAGTTTGTTCAACCCTTCGAACGTGTTTTTGTCTAGTACGGTTTTGTGCGTCGACTGATAATTTTTTTTTTTTTTTTAAATTTTAATTGTATTAAAATTATTATAAATTGATGATTATATTAATATGTATTTTTAAAAATAATTTAGCAAAAAATAAAATTTTTATTTATATATATATAACAAAAATATGTGATCGCGAACAATTCTGAGTAAATTTCTTTAGGGTTCAAATGTAGATCTAAATTTAATATATATTTTTATCCTTTACTTTTTTGGACATTGTTTATATTTATACAACAAACAAATCTTAAGAATCTTCGAACGAATTAATCTTCTAGCTTTTCGTTAGTCTTCGTCTATTTCTGTCGTCGTTAAATAAATAAACTTTCTTATTTTTACGTTACACAAATTCTTATCGCGTTCTTTTACGCGCGATTAATTCTCAAAAACTGACGCATCGCAAACGTACAAAAGATTTTTTTGAACGAACGTTTATGTGAAATATTTTAATAAAAAATTAAACAAAAAAAAAATCATCGAAAGCTAAAAATTATTTTGAATATTTTTTATGCGGTTTAAGAAGGTATATATTTTTTTAAATTTACATTTGAAATAAAAATAATTTATAGTGCGAATAAATAAATTTGTTTATTTAGAACGATATAATAAAAATAATACTATTTAAAAATTATTTCATATTTTTATATGAGCATCTATATAAACAACATTTTATTGTATTAAAATACCGTTTGATTTCAATATTGTATGTACATTGTTTATAAACAATACTATAAAAGATTGTAAATTCATTGGTATAAGTGTTTTATTAAGAAAATAATATGGTCGTATAAAAATACGTTACGATCGTCCCGCGACGTGCTGTCAGTGGAAGCAATGGCGGCGGCTACTGCTGCGGTCGATCGTCTTTGCGAGACTGCAGGTTGCGGGCAGCCGGCGCGTCTTCAATGCCCGACTTGCGTTCAGCTCGGAGTCAGAGGATCTTACTTTTGCTCTCAGCCATGCTTCCGTAGCTATTGGAAGATACACAAGCCGATACATCTTTTAGCAAGTAACTATACATAACCTCTCTTCTCCGATGCACGTTTTTCTTTTTTTCTTTGTAGTTTACGATTCTAAACTTTATGGACTGCCTTCTAAACACCACTTATAATTAATCTTTTTAACAATTTACGTTTCCGAAAATGCGTCACGTGTTTTTTAAATCCATTCGCTCCTACTATGTTAAGGTTATGTCATACATTGTACTATGTAGGTTTAAAATTTTACTACTTTGCTTTTTTGTAAAACTCGTTAAATGCGATTCCAGTCTTAATATATTTATAAATTTAGATTAATTCGAAACCTAAATCTATATTTAGTTTTAATTTTAAATTTAAAATATCGTTTAAAGTATATTTTTTTAATTCTAAAGGTCAACGTGTTAATATTTTGTTATAGCAACAAACACATTTTAGCTTTAACGTTTTCGATGCCACGTTATTTTCTAAAGACAAATATATTATGCTGCTTCTCGAATATTTAAATATTTTCCATCTAAAATTGGCATATTTAATAACTGAAATATTTCATTAATAATTTTAACATGCAAAGTGTACCAAACGCAATTCGCAATACAATAATTTTGTATTTATACAAATATTCTTTATAATTATTAAATATAAAAAATAAATAAATAGAAATTCTGGGAAATTTTAAAAAAATAATTTATTTCATTAATTTTTATTTATATGCTATTATAATTTATTTACGTCACGTTTCCCTTTTAATAAAGTTTTATCAGTGCGGGTGCCGTACGTCTGTAAAGTAGCATAAATTGAAATTTCCCTTATAAACGAAGAAAACAATTATTTTTCAAAACGTTTTAATATGTATGTAATGTTTTGTAACTAATTCATTTTAAATAACTTAAATTTTATCTTGCACACATCTTTTAAAATATTCGTTTCGTATATAGAAATTGATATTTTTTTTATATATAAATGAAATATTTTTGAATTACATATACATAATCGGTATTAAAAATGTAATTATTATTTTTATTTTATTTAAAAATTTAATCTTATCTTTAATAGCTTGATAATATTGCTTTTTTATTTTCATATTGTTTTTTATTCATATTTATTTAAAAAATTTCCACGTCATTTGTATTTTTATTATCGAATTTAAATCTTTATCATGTTTATAAAAAAGAACATCAAGATATAGAAGTTGCGAATCTATTTTCGCACATTGCGTAGCGAGAACATTTCGTTTCCAATTCCATCTCCATATTCTAATTAAAGATTTCAGTTCATGTACCTCAAAAATATTTTTTACAACAATTTGATATCTGCATTTATAAACTGCACATTCGTGAATTAAGTGTAGATTTTTTTTAACAATGGGCTTTGCACTCTTTTCTAAACTTTCTAATAGTTTATATTTTGGTAAAATTTTACAGATTTTTTTTTAATTTAAAATTTTAATTATTTATATAATAAGTGTATTTCTTTCATTTTAGAAGGTGGTAACACAGAAGAGAAGAAAGATGTGTATACGCCTTGGCCAAATTTCACTTTTACTGGAAAGTTGAGGCCCTCTCCTCAAAGTACTCGTAGAACCGTCCCTGAGTCAATTGGTAGACCGGATTATGCTGATCATCCTCAAGGTTATCCTCTTTCAGAAAAAGCTCTTAAAGGAACCACTCAGATTGTTGTACTTGATGATGAAGAAATTGAAGGAATGAGAGTTGCTTGCAAATTAGGCAGAGAAGTTTTAGATGAGGCTGCCAGGTAAATTAAATAACATTTTATTGTATAAAATTCTTATTAGTATTATTTTACTTTCTATTATTGTAAATTCAAAATCGAAAATTAATAAAAATATATTTTTAGAGTTTGTGATGTAGGAGTAACAACGGACGAAATTGATCGCATTGTACACGAAGCTTGTATAGAACGAGAATGTTATCCTAGTCCATTGAATTACTATGAATTTCCAGCAAGCTGTTGTACTTCAGTCAATGAAGTTATTTGTCATGGAATACCAGATTCTAGACCATTACAGGTATTTTTATTATCTTACTAATTAACTTTTTCTTGTATTTTTATATAATACTATTTATTCATTGTTAGAATGGTGATCTGTGCAACGTTGATGTAACAGTATATCATAGAGGATTCCATGGCGATCTTAATGAAACTTTTTTTGTGGGTGAAGTATCTGAAAGCCACAAAAAATTAGTTCAAGTTACTCATGAGTGCCTCATGAAAGCTATTGAGATAGTTAAGCCTGGCGAAAAATATAGGTATTAAATTTTTAGCAATTTTATTTTATTCAATTTTATTATAAATTGGTCTTAATATGCAATTTCATTGTAGAGAAATAGGCAATGTAATACAAAAACATGCTCAAGCCAATGGCCTAAGTGTTGTTCGTACGTACTGTGGTCATGGTATCCATAGGCTGTTTCATACTGCTCCTAGTGTTCCACATTATGCTAAAAATAAAGCTATCGGTGTAATGAAACCAGGTCATTGTTTTACTATTGAACCTATGATTAATGAAGGAGGGTGGAGAGATACTCAGTGGCCTGATAATTGGACAGCTGTCACCTGTGATGGGTCTTGGTCTGCCCAGGTATAAAAAAAATTATAACTGATTTGTATTAATTTTTAGACAATTATTATTTTTTACTAATTTTTTATTATTACTTTCATTTCAGTTTGAACATACTCTATTAGTAACGGAAACTGGATGTGATATTCTAACCAAGCGTCGTACAAATAATGGACAACCTCATTTTATGGATCATATCAAATGAATTTTACTTGTAGTAAAATATGTAATAGTTTCGTAACATTGCTTTCCCATTGACATTTATTCCAAATTAATTCTCCCAATAATTTTCTTTACATTTTTTAACATTGTTCCACTAGTCAATTTTGATTACATGCATCATTTTATATGGTCCACTAATAAAATCTCTGCTTTTTGTTTATTTTAAGCATTTTCAATGAATTTAAATAAAAGTGCTATTTTTTATTTGTATGTTTTCTTATAACTATTTTGAGAATAATACTAGAATATTAAGTATCGTCTAGAAAAAAATAAAATACAATTTTATTGGTGGGCCATTTCAAATTTTGCAAATTGTTTATTTATAAATTAGTTTGTATTAAAATTTTACATTGTATTAACAACGCTTATTCCTGAATCTTCAGAATTTTTTATTTATATTTTCACAAATTTTTTGATAGAATTTTTATTTGTGAATTTTACTTTCTTGTATTATGATTTTGTACAGTTCAAAGTACAATTTAGTGACTTCGTTTTTACACATAAACTATTATTACCATTGATAAATACAGGGTGATTTCTAAACTCCACATACGACAAACTACCTATTTCCATATTCTATATTTATAGTAATTACAAAGCAATAAGATTTTGCTAAAGTATTTGTTATTAAAACATGTTTATTGTGATATTGATCTGATTTTTGAATCATATGAACAAAACATTTGTATTTTATTTTTCAGTCTAATTTGTTTCATTTATTTATTTAAGCAATTTTTTTTAATTTATTGCTTACTTTTCTTTCAAATATAAAAATTCTTTATTGATTGTTGATCATATACATTTGCATTGTTGTGCAATTTAATATTATTATCTGTTTATAATTGAAGTATTTTTTTTTAATTATTGTGAATTGTATAAATTCACAAAAGTGCCCAATAAAAACTGATATATTTTTCCATCTTTTATTTTATTTTACAATAAGAAATAACACGCGAAAACTATACGAAATAATATAATATACAATAAATTAAATTAGGAATGTTATCTATTATTTAGACGAGCGTTGTTAATTGCTATTATGTTAATTTAAATATATCATCAACATTTCGCTCAAAATAACTCAGAATCACATCACTCCCTCTTTGGTCTAATTCTGCTGCCATACTCTGAGACTTGATTCACGTCCGAGTTTGTACTCAATTTGTTATTAGTTTTTGGTTTTATAATTATGCTCGTTTTCCAGTCTTTAGTTTTGATGTCTAATGTCGGATTTGTTGCATTTTGTGGCACAGTCACTTCTACATCGCCCGGTTTCCTTTTATTACTGCCTTCTTTTAAAATATCTTCCAAATTCGAATAATTTTCTTCTGCTGATTCCTAATTTTAATAACATAGCTTATTATAATATGTAATTTGTGGTTATTATATTTTACATAAAGTGAATACTTACTTCTGTAGTATCTTCATATTCTTGAATTTTAGAATCATCGGAATCATTTTCAAATATAATCGTCATATCATTTTTAGGCATTTCATCCGTATTCATAGATGCAGATACTTTAATATTTTCGACCTGTTGTGAATTTTCATTATACTGTTCTGGTACAAATATTCTTATTGGAGCATGATTTTTCTTTTCAGATTCATCTTTAACATCTTGCGTTAAAGTCTGCGCCAGAGCATACATGTTAAAATTTGTATTGTCTTTCTCTGGAGGTCCATAATATTGGTTCATATTCGTGATATATTCTTCAGGTATTGGTCTGAAATTATTTTCATTTTGATCACCACTAACTGTAGCTTGTAATGACGTCATTATATTAGTTTCTTTATCAGATACTGAATTAAAATAAGCGGGGAATATCGAACTACTTGCTAAATTATCGATTTCTGTGAGATATGTCGTATCTATATTACTGCTAAGAGCGATATTTTCATCCGCATTTGTAGTAGAATATACATTTTTATTTTCTCGAATATTTGAATTTGCAATACTGGATTTATTTACATTTTCTATTACGCTTTCTGGAGTGCTTCTTATCACATTATAATGTCCGGAATTTAATAAAGAATCACTTACTATTGTGTCTAAATTAGATTTCACTCTTTCTGTTTGCACTGGCTCTTGATAATTAAAATTCTCAAATACTGGTTGCGTAATTGTTTGTCGTAAAATTTGATCTTGGACGTTTTCCATAAAATTAGGTTCCGGTTTAAATAAGAAATTTTGAACAGTTGGTGCCTCATTTACGGGTTGAATTACAGCATTAAAAGGCTACATTAAAGTTTTTTTTCTTAAATTAATCGTTATTAATTACATAGTAAGTTATTATATATAGTTAATTACCCTCAAAGGTTTTATATTGTTGTATGACTGGTGCGCAAAATATTGTTGAAGTTGAGGTTGTTGCAATAATGGGAATGTATACGTATCTGATAATTGTTGTTGAGACGATGCTTCATTCAACAATGCAAACAATTCTTCTGACGTTAAAGTCGGTGGAATTGGCTTAAAATAATTATTAAATTACATGTAAAAAGAAAATAATTTTAATTAATATTTTTATATGTGATTTACACCTGTGCTTTTAACGCCATATTTTGTGGTGCAATAGACTGCTGAGGATATAATGCAATGAAATTATCTGGAGACGTCTTTACTGTTGATAAAATACTATCTGTCGATACTATTTGATTTTTAATAGAAGGCGCCGGATAGTTGTTGTCTCCATTATCTTCAGTTACTTCGTATGTGTGTCCAGATTTAATCTTAGCATTAAGAAAAGACAGATTATTGTGATAAATATTTTTATATTAATATATAATTTATTATTATCGTTTATGTTATACTTTGTGTGAATGATTTTCCACATAGTTTTGATAATCTGGTACAATTATAGGCTTATCTGCTAAGCTCAAATTTGGAGCTGGTATTGTATGTATTGGACCTGAAAAATAACATAGCTTAAACATATATTTAATTTTATTAAAATAATACAACTGAAAGCGTTTATTTCGTTTATATTTAGTATTTTAATGTCATTTAGTGCATTTTATATACAAGTGGTTGAACATTAAACCTCCTTCACCATCGACTCTTATGGGATAAACAACAGGAGGACCGGCTGTCGATGGAACGTTTAACGGTCGACTAGTTTGTGTCAAATGCCCTTTCAAAATATTGCTCGTTGTGATCGAATTAGCTAAATAATTCTTTGTCAATGGTCCGGATAATAAATTTGGAGAAGAGCTTTGGCTCCCAATCAAGCTATTAATCGGAGACGATGCCGATAATAGCTTCTGTGCTGAAATTGGTTTCAGTGTTGTTTGCTGAATGCTATTTAATGATGTCAGTGATGTTGGTGGACCTTTGAACATATCTTTAATCGTATTTGGTCTGTATGTTAATGAATTTTTCCATGGATTTCCAAACACATTGGGATATTTAGCTGTAATTTTTTGACCTCTGTAAACATAAAATTTATATTGATTCATTTTTTTTCACAAATTTCGATATATTTTGGAAACATATTTACCTGAACATATTTGGAAAACCTTTAGGAAATGTGTATGTCGGTTTATATGGTCTTTGAGCGACTAATGATAGCTGATTTTGCGGCATTGGCCATCGTGGTCTATTTCCATTTTGAGGAGTTCTAGATCTCATAATATTTGTAGGCGTTACTCGTTGCATACCTTGATATTGAAGCTGCATTGCGTGTGGAAATTGACAAAAAGCAACATTCATCATACTCCATATTGCAATTAATATTATCTGTAACTGTATACATTTCGATAATGATAAATATCGTATTTAAGATTCGCAAATCATGAATGAATAAATCGTTTTTTTTTCTCAAATATAATTTATGTAAATATCAATTACACGGTTATTGATATTCGTGTCAAAATGAAAGTGATCATAAAACTATTTGAACTTTCTTGCATATTTGCACTCATCTGACTCTCTATTGTATTGCAATAATGATATTTAATTTTATTATTTTTTCTTTAAATCAACAAAATTTTTATAAAGTTATTGAATCAAATCATAAAAATATTTATTTTTTAAAATATTACAGTAAAGAAATAAATTTGAAATGAAATATAATATAAATATATTTATATTTAAGAAAACTGTCAGAATGAATAAAATATTTTTAGGTAAAAAATATATAAAACTTTTGACAATTACTTATTGATAATCATAAGCGTTTTAAATGTTAAAATATTTTTAAATTTGTTCATGTATTGATAATTATTAATTTTAATTAATATAAAATTATATAGTATCTCATTTTTTACATAATAATAATTAGATTTAATGATTTTCTAAATTTATGTTTCATCTAATAAAAATAAATATCAGAATCTTTTTCTTTTCTAATTGCATTTTTTTATTATTTAAAATTTATTTAATTATTCAGTTTAGACATTTATAATAATACTGATATTTAAAATTATTATAATTAAATATCTCGGAAATCTACCATCAATTCGTAATTAATACGTGGAGACGAATGTTTATCATTAACAATATTTAATAACAATATTCGAATTGCCCTTTTTTTTTAACATGCCTAAGACAATTTCAATGTTTTTAGTCCACATATTTTTTTTTCATTTCTTCAATAGAATTACTGACATAGATAATTATGAAATTATTGATGGACATGTGTATAGTTTATATTAAAAAAAAAAAGAGGTATAACACGCCAACTACCGAACGATTGACAAGATAAGTAGAGCAAGTGGCCTTATTACATTGGACTTGTATCAGACCAGATACCATAATTGTTTTACAAATCTATCGACTGTTTTTTTTTACACGTTTCCAATAAAACAGGTTGCATAAAAATAATGTGATGCAATTTTTGCACTGTGCTTGAATCATCACAATCATGAAAATCGATCATTTCTAACTTACTATATATTTGATCATTGACTTTCTAGTTTATTGCATTAATAACTAGACAGAGTATATACAATAGATTTTGATGTAATATGTGTTAAAATATTGATGTTTTTTTTTTTAATTTTAATACATTTTATAATTTTTTTAAATAAAATATTAATTACCAATATATCAATAAATCTCATCAGAAAGTATGAATATTTATAACAGAAATATATATACTTTCTTTTTTTTGAGGAAGCTTTTGAAATATTCATTCGAATAAGATTTGAATGGAAAGTTTGTTTTAAAGAAATTTTCTCATGGAAAGTAAAAGGTTGAGTATCCCTGATCTATAAACACTATGAAACATAATATTGAACTTAATTTTATATATCGTTTATATAATAAAGATAACATATAGAAATGTTTTTTTATATATAATTTTTAAACCAAAATAACTAATGACAATCTACGAAAGCCATATTGGAATAAATTATTATTAAATATTTATGTAATTATTTAACTATAGTATGTTTAAAAAAAAATGTTTAATACAATATCAGAAAACAATTATGTAAATTAATTCCAAAAATATAGTAATAACAATATTTCAGATATGAAAATCTTTCTCAATAGATAATTGAAATAACAATTTTCATCAAATAATACATCAAGAATGGCAATAAATAAATAACGAAATGGAAATTGAATTCGAAACGTAATTGAAAAATATATTTACCGACTTCACTTTATAATAATGATGATTAAATGATATAATACGTACAAAAACTATGCACACTTTCCATACGGATTCCAGTACATACTAATTACACGCGTAAATATTGATTATACGATACTATTATCAAGAACCACTGTCGATCATCGTCATAATTTACAACGTTTACAATTATGCACTCATCTATATAATATAATATGAAAATGTGAAATTGGCAACATTCGCGTTTCTCATTAGAATAAATCGTCACAAGCTTTTAGTAAATAAATAAATGGACAATTAGAAAAGTTTCTCGTTCGTCGTACGAACGTTTAAGTTTAAAACGAATGGAACTCGGATCGTTGTGCATTTTTCGAGATTTTACAAGTGCAGATAGATAATGATTAAAATTTTTACATTAATAATAGCTAATATTGTCGGCTATCGATCGTAAATATAGCCAGTCTTTTCTCTAATGGCGATATAATCGTTGTCCCCGTATGAAAAACACGTTACACACTTAGCAAGACTAGTTTTCAGCTATAATTTCTACTGTTTTCTACTCTTCTTTTTCTTATTCAACGATCGAGTGATACGATTTCTTTATGGCGGAAATTTTCTAATAAGAAAATCCACGAATTATAATTTTTTTATCGCGTGTTTGTTCAATATATAATGATAAAATAAAATATTCATTATTACTATTGCAATATTATCTAGTAATCGATACTCTTTTTATGATTATTAAATGTTAAATTAGAATTATAACATCATTAATACATTATCATCACTTTTAATTTTCAAAAACTTTTCTCTTAAATGAGCCGTTGAAATGTTTTTGAAAATTGTTCATATATAATTTTATAAGATTATCGTTATTAATTGATTTTAATCGCGCGTTCGTGCTAGAACAGATGCAGTTAATGAACTTTCAATTATTTGAACTGAATTCTGATTGAAAGAAAACTATTTTTAATATTTCAAGCGTGATGATACATTCGTGTGAACATTTTCAGATTTGCAGCTCGTAAATTATATAATTTATCATTAATTACTTTTATCGTCTATGTATTTCTACTGTCATAATAAAACTTGTGTTTTTAAAACTTTTTTTTTTGCTAATTATGATCGTAGAGAAACTTATGTTTATTAGGATTTGAATCTATAATAAATATAATACAATGAATTTATTATAGCATTCGTGATTTTCTTCAAGCAATTTTTATTTTTTATTTATTTATTTAAGATAAATTTAAAAAAATGAACCAAGAAGTATTTTTTTTCATTTTTTATTCACAAAAGTAAAATTATTATAAAGCATATTTTTCTAAAAAAAAGTTTTCTGTAACTCTCCATGAATTTCGACATATACCTAATATTATTTTTTGACCTCGATTGAGAAACGCTAATATAGATAATATAAAAAATAATATCTAAATATTTATTATATTTTACTAAAAAAAAAAAAATCATATAATTCAGAATTACATAATCTCATTTTTGATACATACCATAATATTATTCAACTGAAAGAAAACACGTTAATATGAAACAAAAAAATAAATCGAGTATAAAATGTAATGCAACGCAATAAAATAACATTAAATCGTGTTTATTGCAATATTATTCGATTCTCAATAAAATAAAATCCGGTCTTAAAGCTCAAACATTCAACTTTACAAAAGTGACACTGTGATGGATTTATAATCCTTTATGATGAAACATCATTAAATGGAAATATGTATTAAAAAAAAATACATATATATATATATACTCAAAACCAAGGATAACAATTTTACTTCGAACGTTTACCCGAATAACCCGCTTTCGATGTAGGTTTATTACCGATAATTTGTTAAATAATTTATATTTCCCGTCCTGACACCGTTGTTTTTTTTTTGTTGTTGTTGTTGTTGTTGTTTATTGTCGATTTTTAAAGTCGATCCAAAATCGTCAGCGATTATTTTAAATCGAATGTATTAAATAAAAACGACCGGTTCTTTTTGTTCATTTTCTGATCATTATCATTATATATTACGAATAACGGAATCTTTCTAAACGTTTTTTAACGGTCGATCGAATAATATTCCATATATATATATATATATATATATATATATATATATATATATATATATATATATATATATATATATATATACTTTTTTGAGAAGAAAAATAAACAATGGTTCAAACGTGTCGAACATTGAACACTCTCACCTTCGCCTCACTAATTTTCATGAGAAGCACACATATAAAAGCTTATTTTCGATTTTCTAAACTTCACGCATGACACTCGAACGATAATGATAATGGAGACGATTACGATGATGACAATGAGTGACGACAGTAATGATAATGCTGATAATAATGATGATGGTGGTGGCGTTTTGACTATATTGTTGAACGCTCTCTTAACATTGAAAAATCAAAAAGCTTCACCGTTTATTATATATATATATATATATATATATATATATATATATATATATATATATATATATATATATATATATATATATAAATGTAAGTATTCGTGATCGGGGATAATTATGATTAAAAAAATTAATCGAGCACGACCGTTTAATATAAATTAAATTTATATTAAATAATAATAATATGTGTTTTCACTTTTAATCGTGTTTTAATTGTTTGTTTTTATATAAAAAAAATATGTATTATGCTAATCAATATTTGATATTAATTTTGCTGTATATTGTGACGCTTTCATATTTTAAATTAAATCAAGCGATTTATATATAATATAATTATATTCCAAAATTATTAAAATGTAATCTTTTGAAACTGAGCTTATTCGCTAATTTTTGTAGTACCGATTAATTATTTATAATTTTAACTCATTGATTTTATACTGAATTTCTTTTCATATTACGACACGGAAAATTTTTAGAATCAAATGAAAATTAGAAATGCAAGAAAAAGATATTGCTAAATTATTATTTTTTTAATAAAAATCATGTTGTCTTATTATTAAACATATTATTTTTCATTGGAAATGATATATCATTAATATCATACATATTTTAAAATTCTTCACAAAAGAAAGCCAATATGTAATTCTGCTCATTCGCAATTCTAATCTATAATTTAATCGCGTATAATTAAATTAAAAATATGTTTATAATTATAACAACTAACTGTAATTTTCATTTACGTTATATGTAAAAATAGCCTCATAAGATATTTAAAAAAATAAATTGAATGACATATACCATATGTTATGTTAATATTTATTTTATATACAATTTTTATGTTAAAATTTGTAAATGATATTAGAAATCATTAAATATTTTTGTTGAATTAAAATTTTATGTATATCAAAAGTAATTTATAATGTGTTAAAATAAAAAATATATGCAGTATATATATTCAATGTTTATAATCGAATATTACAATTTGTTTATAAAATTTACAGCCATTTATTATAATATTCTTATTATATAATATAATAATCTTTAATTTTGATTTAAAATTAAATTTTACTTTAAGCATAAATTTTAACAATAGTTAAAGTATGATTTAATAATTTATAATATGAAAATATTTTTTTTTAATTTATGAATAATATTATAATAGTATTTCACCGTTCATACCTTCATTCTTACGATGTTTCGAACTCTTCTTTTTCTCAATATAAAATATAATATTTAATTTAATTTCAATATTATTTTCACTTATTCATAGCAGCACAAGATAATATTTGGGAACGACACGTGAAAATATGTTCACTTTATTCACTTTTTAACATGCGAAAAAAAAGCTTATTTATTCTTATCGGACTTGTAGTATTTTTATTTATTTATTTTTTTTTTAGTGGATGTTGATGTTGATGTTGCGAAAGCTTCAGACCATAAACTTGAAGCGATGCGTTCACTTGAATTTCACAACACGTTTGACTAGCAATTAGGTCATTGCCGAGTTTTATAGACATCTCCTACCCCTTTCTCCATTAAATCATATATATATATATATATATATATATATATATATATATATATATATTTAAATAAATCGTACAAAATATTATTTTCAAGAAATTTATAAAATTTTGGATATCCAATATGCGCAAATTTAAATCTATTATTTATTGTTTTCTTTTATATGACAAGATATAAATATCGGAAGTGCTTCATTTTTAGTAGTTACTTTGAATTCTTAGCACTTTAGTAGGAAAAATAAAAATATTGAAATTTGATTGAATTTTTTCATTTTAACATCTTATGTAGTTCTAAAACAAAAATAATTAATTATTTTTATTACAAACATAAATATATAAATATATTATGTGCAAGTCAGCATATTATATGTTTCATTTTACAATAATTCATTTTTTTTAATATATTTTTTTCTCTTAAATTAAAGAAATCGATTTCAGTATGTAATAATTTTGTGTTTTAATTCATATTAAATCGTATATTCATATAAAATTCAGATCCAATCAAAATATTTTTCATGAACATACTATATACGTTAATTTTTAAATATATAAAATATTTAAAATTTAATTTAATTTTCATATATAATATAAAAAAATAGCAATATATCACTAGCGACATTTTGCATCAAATTTTCATATAATTTCCCAACGATTAAACTAGAAACTGAATTTCTACGTGCAAAAAAAGAAAACATAACAATAATAATAAAATAAAATCGAATAATACTCAAAAAAAAAAAATACAATAAAAACGAGTGAACCGAAATCATCGACGAGCGAAATTTCATTGTTGACCAAATTCACAATATGTGTTTCGTTACAATGAATGCATATGAAAATTAACTGATGGGAATGCGGCTTAAATTTATTTTTAATATATGCGTTATATATTATTTTTATTTTACGTTTATTTCTAGCACACACACACACCTATCAGTGTCTATTATTACAGACGTGTTTAAAATGCGGCCCGCGGGCGATAAGAGGTCGCCGCATCGATTTGACCCCTAAAATGGTAACATTTTCTTTTTAAATTATTCATTCTTGTTTTCGGAAAATATCAATATTTTGATGAATCTTTATTATAGTAATATACTTAAAACAATTTCTATTCGTTTAAACATATTTATATATATATATATATATATATATATATATATATATATATATATATATATATATATATATACATAAAAATAAGATTGAATATATCTGAATTTTTATAATATAGTAAATCACTAATATTATAATGATACGAAAATGCGTATTGTGCGAAAAGAAAACAAGTATTATTAAAACAATTTGGAAAAGCGAAGAAAAGACGACACTGAAAACTTTCTCGCCATTTCAATTTGCATGCCCTTTATTTACATGGTACGTGCATTTTATAGTTTAATCATACGACTTTTTTTTTAAAAAAAACTTTTATTTCGTGAAATATAATAAGTTAAAAACATCGAAGGCACGACATAATATGTTCTCACATTTCGAGCACGTATAAAGCAGATAAATAGTGTGGTTAACTTTCGCTTACTTTTCATTATATATATATAGCCGTAAAAAAAAAATTATATGAAAAAAATAATAATCTAAGGTTGTCTTTTTTTACGAGTTCGTTTTGACAAATTTCTTTTCTTGTTTGTGCCTTCTTTTTTTTTTTTTTTTGCTGTCGTGAAAATATCTTTATTATATTCAGAAACCGCGTCGATTTATTTATGAAATTGACACTTTGTTTAAATTACACAATATTTTCTTATTGTATATAAACGTGATATTATTTATTCGAATCGTTCAAAATTAAAGTTATCGATTATATTAACTAGATATAAATGAGAATTCCTTCTTCCAGTTTTATATATTTATTATGCTTATTTTTGTCAATTATCTTTTTAAAGTTCAAGACGTTATGAAAGTCATGGGAATAATTTACTTTTATTTTTTTGCGAAGCCTGAAGATTGATGAGTGGATGTTAAAAATGACGTTTTTTCACAACGTATTCTTTTATCATCCCAAAAAAAAAGAAATCAACAATTACGATTTGAAATTTCTAATGTTTTCCAAGTTATCTTTGAATATATACATAATTAATGCAATAGGTTAAACTATCCACTTGAAGTAAAACTATATAGTTTCTATGAGTGATTTAGAACTGAGAAAATGTTATATATAAATATCATTTCTAGATAAATAATTATTGTTTTGTCTTTAAGCTTTTCAAGTGTCACTGGAAGATATATAATTTGTTTTGGAACATACTGTAAAAATATTCAAAAATTTTTAAAATAAAATATATAATATTTTTATTGAATTTTAAGAATAAAAAAAATTCAATACAATATAGAATTATAAGTAAATATAAAACATCATACAAGATAGATTTATAGAAATCTTAATAGAAAAGCGAAGAAAGTATGTAAAATGTTTAAAACAGTTAGAATTTCTTCCATGTTTCAGAACATTGAAAACGCATTTTGCACATTTGAACTCCAATTTCGTTTCCGACTTACAAAACGAAAATGCTGCTCGAGGAAGAAGGTTAATGTCCTGCATCAAATGCAGTTTGTCCGTTATGTGGACCGGACCGTGTACATTTGCAATGTACCTGTATATATGTACTAATAATGTAAGCAATTGCATTTTATATATGCCCACAATTACACATATTATATGAATCAAGTATCACACTATTATCTGATTAGAATCACTTATTTTTTTTTTATTAATATTTCATATCAATTTTATCAAATATTTCTTAAATCAATATGGTATATTGTTAATATATATAATTTTTAATTTAATCCCGATGCATGAATAGAAAATTTTATCACCGTAATGCAATGTAAAGATGATTTTGTATACAATTATATTACATAAATATAAAAAAAAACTGGATTGTGAGAATCGAGTCATAGTTTTTAATATAAATTAAAGTTAAATATTGTTACAGTTAATATGCAGATCTTATCATTTGTATTTTTTCTGATTTATTTTAACTGGATTTAATTGTTGATTTTTAGCACAATTCCATTTAGAATTTTGAAAACTACAATCAGAGCTTTTAAATTATCCATAAAATTATTTTAAGTATTAAATAAAAATAAGAATCTTTAGTGTCATCCCTACAACGTTTGGCACTAAAGATATCTTGTCTTCCTAATTCTAGATATCCATATAAATACACGAGTTCATGTATATTTATAGATAATGTATTGATGATCTTGAAATGATACGAAATCTTGTTTATATGCTTATTAAATCGTGTTCAGAAAACTATTATTTTTATTAATTCTAATATTAAATTAGTTTATGCATATAAAATAATTTATATATTAGATATTTTAAGTCAATCATAAAAAGTAGCGCATATTTTTAATGATATTTATGAAAAAAAAATATTAAAATATATATATTATGGTATATAATTTTTTTTTTAAGATATTATACACATTCATCAATATGAATAAGTCATATTTTTTGAAAGGTGATAATAAAATATATTAATTAAAAATAGCATTGAAAAAATATTTATTTTAATAAATATGTATTATAAAAATATACTTTCTTTTATATATGATTTTTTCAGAATTTTTATATTTTTTCTTTATTTTAATTTATAGAGATTAAATATTAAATAATCTATGATAAAAACTATACATTGTAAATTTAAGATAAAATAATTTTTTATCACATTTAATTTTCATTTTTTAATATAATTATTTTTTTTTCATATTTAATAATTTTTATTTAATACAATATCTTATCAAAACCATATTATATTTAATTCATTTTAAAATCTTATTATATTTAAACAATAATTTGAATAAAAATATTATTTTTAATTGCGGTTTTTCTATTTTTTTCTATTGTATTCATCAGTCATCCTTTTTCTATTAAAAAAAAAATTGTGGTTGATTTAGCAATTACACAAAAATTGAATCATACTCATCATAATTACGAGAATTTTCCATCACTTTCGCGTTGATTGCGGAAGTCGAAATAAAATTTGTAAAAAAAAAGGAAGAGTAACCCTATTCGATTTTTTTTCCACGTTTAACGCGATCGCCGGTGTGATATTAGTCACTTTTAGAAAGGCTCGTCAAGTGTTAACGTCAAATTTACCGGCTCTAAAAACAATGGGCTTCGAATCGCCTTCAATTTTCATCACATGATGCCGGTTTAAAAAAGAAATATATATATATATATATATATATATATATATAATAAAAGAGCGGTTTTCCAGATTCTTAGTGTTTCGCGTTCGAAATTTTCGAAAACGAAAAGAAAGCGCTAATGCGTTTCCTAAATCGTCGTTTTTATTTTATTTCGTTTTAGAAATATAATAAAATATTATATTGTGAAAGTTTTACGTGATATATATATATATTTTTTTTAATATAATGAGTTTTTCTTTCATTTATTGATTTTGTTAAAATCTAGTTTAATTTTTATTGAATTATAATAATTGAGATTTTAAGTGCAATATTTAAGTATAATTAAGAAAATGATTAACCGTTTAGTAAATAATATAATTGGTTGAAATATTTAATTAATATTATATTTGATCGATTGCTAAAATTTCGATTAGAATTATTAGAAGTATTTTCCATTTACTTCGATGGAAATAATATAAGCGTTTAAGTTTATCACAACTTTTAAATTTATTTTTGAGTCGATATAATTAATCGAAATATAATGTTTTTCCTCAAGAATGAAATCATATAAAATAATAATATAAATTTTAAAAGAACAAAATTTATATATATTAGACTAAGCACATGATTTATACTGTTAAATATTAGATATTAATACTCTATAAATTAATTACATATTTTGATTAAGATAAACGAATACGATTTTTTTTAATAGTCGGTGTATTAACAATACTGTTTTTAATGTTTAATGTGAAAAACAATAAATATACAAAGAAAAATATAATAATTTATAGCGAGGCCCCATTTAACAGTTCAACTACCTCGAATTAAAACCATTTTATTTTACACCCACAATACATTCATTGTGATAAAAAAAAATCGAATCAATTTCACATATGAAAAATAATTACTCCCGCCTATTATTACAAAGTCAGTAATGTTCACAGTATTCCAATGCTATTCTAATTACACAGCAATTTACAATATATATATATATATATATATATATATATATATATATATATATATATATATATATATATATATATATATACTCCAATATGAACGAATATGGTTCCAAATACCGAAAACCGTGAGATTTTCGCAGGTGAATTTTTTGAAAATGTTCGCACTGTATAAACGCTGAAATATCAGCGTAAACAAGTTCATTACTTCGTATGGTGTTTTTACTATATGTCATATTGAATAATTAAATTAACTATAAAACGAGTGAAATCTCACGATTCTTATCTTGCCATCGGTAAACTGAAAAAAAAAACATAATAATAATAGATTTTTAATTGCAATCGGGAGCTGAGACGATAATGACTCTCGCATAGTCCTTATTTTCTCATGCGAAAAAATAGCGTCAATCATCGTTAATTTTGAGATTTTAGTATGATATTAATTACTTTTTAAAGCGTTTATATGTTGTAATTGTCGTTATATAATATATTGTATAATTGAACCTAAATAAAAGTAGTACATAGTTAAAAACATGTGGATCAATATTGAAATAGAATTAAATATTATTTCAATACTGTTTTTTTTCTCTATTCTATAGTGAAAAAGTTTTATATTAACTTATGTATAGGTTAGTTGGTAATCGATTATGTAGGTTTATAGAACATCAACCTTTGATTAAATATAAAGTAAACATTGAAGAACTTGTTTTAGATATGTGATACATTTGAAAAGTGTACGATAATAAGGCTAAATATAAATTTTCAACTTTAATATGAAAATAAAAAAAACGATATAATTAAAAGTATTTGTGTAAAGGTTGTGTAAACTTTAAAAAAAATGTTAATTAATAAATTTAGCATACACAGTAATATCATAATAAAAAGAAAATACAAAACTTGGAAAGAAAGTCTTTCATATAATAAATATATTGACAAATATTAATTAATCAGAATTAATTATAAATAAAAAAAAAATAAAATTAAAAAGGAAGATTAAGAAACTTACATTTTTTTATTAATATTAATTTTGTAAAATGAAAATTATTTTAGTTAATAAATTTTACTTTTAGAATTATTATCATACTATAATATTATTTGTATGTCATCTTTAATAAAACCGTATATTATTTATTTTTAGTTTCACTAAAAATACGTTTCATAAAATTGCGTGATTAGTTCTTTGTTTAAATTTTGCAAATTTAAAAAAAGTGTTTTAAGTTCTAAATAACTGACCTTTTGCTATTTCTTGATATATTATTCAGCAGTGACATCTCAATAAAAATATCACAACGTTGTATACAATTTATGAAAATAAATTTGACTGCCATTTTATGATAATAATATATATATAAATTTACTATGTAATTTATATGATACAAAATAAAAATGCATATTGTTTTGTAAAATTTTATCGTAAAAAATAAAAAATAAAAAATATACAGTGATGCTTACAAATGAGAGATTACAAAAAAAATGTCACGGTAACTTCACGAACAATTTTAATCGGTAAACTTAAAAATTAGTACAATGATATTCTAATACAATAAATAATTTCAAACTGTACAATCTTAATTGAGCAAACTCTCATAAATCTTGATCCACCATCGAACTTTGTTCAATTGCGAAATATAATACAAAATATATTGTAAAAAATATTACTAGACGCTTTAAAATAAATATATTCCATTAAAAACTATAAATCTAGCGTACATCAAAACAAAAGTCTTCAAAATTGTATTAGATTTATAAATCTAAACGTATAATATATAAAAATACTATACACGTATAGATATATATCCCCGATAAATAAAATGAAACACTAAACCATTTATTTTTTGATAGTGGAAGATTATTTGATCTTTTTTTTGTATTCTTAACACTGGAAGATTATAGAATATAATTCACAATTGATGTATAATTTTAAATAGAAGATATGTAGTAAAGTAATAATTTTTATTCTTGCTCACAAACTAGATGTCACAGTGACTGTTTAATGGAATTTCTACCACAGCACATAATTGGCATAATTATCTGAAAAACAAAAAAAAAATTACAATATTGTTCCATCAACACATTAAAACTTAGTTATAATAAATTGAAACACAAAAATCTACAAGAATCTAAGAAAATCTAGAAAATATTTATAAAAACGTATATATAATATCATCGAATAACATTATTATATTATTAAAATTAAAAATTAGTATTGTTATAAAATGTATAAAAGAATGAGATGTTATTAATTGTACAATTATTATAATCACGAGAAAAATACATATTTGCAAAGAAATATTTTTTTTACAAATATAATGAATATATAATACAATGACGTATAATTAAAAGAAAAAATAATTTGAAATACCTTTTCTTGCCTATAAATATGTAGCCAAAAAAAAATACAGGTTGAAAATTAAATTATATTAAAAAAAGAAAAGAATATCGTAATACGAATGGAAATAATACTTTATTCATAATCATTTCTATTTTTGTGACTGCTATGAAATTAGCATATCCACATTATAACATAATACAAATTTTAAATTTTACTTATTTTATTCTATAAACATATAAAAAAACGATTAGTATATTAGGTTGAATATTAATCACAATATGAACAATTATACGATACTTGCTATTTATAGGAGCAGAGATTATGCATTAATATAATAGTAAATTATCGAATAGCATTTTATTCAATATCATTTTACAAAACAAAAAATAAATTATTTTACATATTCTTTGTGAAAAAAATAATACAATTGTTGGATATTTGTTAAGTAAAAATAACAAATTGATATAATTGTATTTTAACTTATTATTTCGTATTCGAATAATTTCATTTTTATCAAAGAAACATTGATAAAGATAAACTTATAAATAAATAAAACTTACTGAATATTAAAAAAAATCTATAAAATAATAGATGAATTTGCACAAAGATATATATTTTTATTTTGAAACGAAAAATTGACGTTGTATATAAGATGAAAGATTGATATCTAAAAAATATAAATATATATAACTAAATTACAAATTTTTAATGATTCCACTTCTTGTGAAATTTTTTATAAAAAGTAAAGAGTAATATTAAATTGGAATACATATTAATAATTCCAAATTGCCTCCATATAAACAACAAGTAACATTTACAATTAAAACTTAACTATATTTAGAAAGATCTACTATTCATTATTTTTTTTTATTCGCGTATTTATTTCATTATGAAAATTTTAATAATCAGTTTTATATGATAAAAGTTATAAATCTCAGAATTGAATGAAATAGACGTTATCTGCGGTTGCCTCTAACGCCACTTTTGGGACCACCTCGTTCATTGTGCTGATTTATTTTATTAGATTGTTTTGTTTCTGAATAGTGATCTAAATTGTTATTTTTCTGTTGATTCATCATATTTTGCGAATGAGACATGCCGCCTTGTCTCATATTCGATCCATTATTTGTCCCATTGTTCATGTTATTATTTCCCATTTGCGAATTGTTTTGCATTATAGCCGGATTAGTTAACGTAATGTTTGGTTCACTCATATTTAATTGTTCGTTAAATAGCATACAGAACTCTCCTATTTTTTGAATATCACCATTTTTGCCCGAATACAAAGTGAGACACTGTCTCCATATAGAAGCGTAGCCTTTTGTAAGTCTGACGATATCACCAGGTGCTAAAAATTGTCCAGGTTCGTCCCATATAGAGACGTTGATGCATGCGGTTTGATCGGCCACTTTAAACGTGCGAACCTCCCTATTTTCCTTGGTTATTGTCGGAGAACCCACATCGAGCACGATAAACACGACATTGAGATTTTTTAAACCCGGTCTAAGGTCTTTGATGAGTATATACTCCATAGGGTTCATCCTGTGAAAGCACATATAATACACGTGTAAACTTCAACTTTGTCCACTGACGCGATGATGACAGATATTATAACCTCTAAGCAAACGGCTCAGGGTTAAACTTTATTTCTATAATCGTTTACTATTTCGTTAGATTATGTATTGCGAAATAATTTGATGCGTTTTGAAATATTTATTCACGTTTTAAGAAGGTAAAAACAGATATTCTGTCGTTGAATGACAGCGAACTCGCGTCGACCGCACCAAACGTCAAACAGGCTAACTGAATCGTTGGCCGAAATACTCGTTTACACGACCATATATAAAACGTTCAAATTTCATAATTATAAGAACAAAATAACATAAAATTCAACAGTGTCCTAATATTGATTATTTTGTATAATAAATTGATTTTAAATTAATATTTTTAATAAAATAAAATATAAATTTATAAAAAAAATGCGAAAATACGTAATCATTTATAATGTTAAGAAATATATTTTTAAAAAACATAATACTTTAAATTTTAATTAAAGCAAAATAAATAATAACATATTTTCAATCGGTTGCTAATTTTATTTTTTAATAGTTTCAATAACTTATTACACACACACATATTTATTTTGTTTAAAATTTTTATACCTATATCTATGAGTTTTATTCGATTTAGTGGCACTAATTGTTGTTTCAAATTAATTCTAAGTAATGGAATTTTGTAAAGGAATACTTCCTTACTGTTCAATTTTGATGACTAGTTAATATTATACAAATAAATAGTATTTAAAATATTTAGAATTATGAAATCCCGTTTTATCGAAGTATTGTCTAGGATTCGATAGTTTTATATGAAATAATTGAATTTTTCTTAAATCAATATGAAAAAAATCCGCTTGTATTCCCATATAAAAAATAACAGTTATTTAATATTGAATGTTAATGTCTATATATAAGATATAATCAAAGATTATAAATGAAATCAATTAATAAATATTAGAATATATGTTATATTTTTAATTAGATTATGAATGAATATTAGTCATATAATATTTTTACTAATAATATTAATTTCGAGTAAGAATAGTTACTTTAGTATTGTGAATTAATATAAGACAACTGAACGGAGAAATAGTGTGGAAAAGTTATGGTGTCAATATATGATTTATGGCATTACCTTAAGTCTGTAGGTCAGTGTCAGTCGGTCAAACGTTTCCTATATTATCAGTAAGTCTTATTACGTTGTTGCCTCGTATTTCATATGTTATTGATTTATCCACGTTAACGAAAGCGTTCGTTTTTTCTGGAGCTTCGGTCGTTGTACCAATTTTTAAACTTTTCATTATTTCGTTCAAAGCCATCGATCTCGCTAATTCGCTTATTATTTCTATTCGACTTTTTCTATCGTTACTATCCGTTACTTGATTATCGGATCTTTGTTGTATAGGCCCTAAATTTTTCGTTATTTGATTTAATTCTGTTAAATTTAATGGACCAGGAATATTTAATGTGTTTTCGCGTTTCTTTTGATAACCAACGCTAGAATCGGGGAATGAGTCTATGTATTCGTTAAATGATGGTCCATTTTTCAATACACCCAAATTGTTAAGTTGCGATTCCGCTAAATGATCTACCATTGATTGTAAATTTACAGGCTGGGATCTTGGATCGTACGTTATAGGAGTTCCGTACGAAGTGACTAGTCCAGCTTGTTTATGATCATCATGCGATGAAGGGTAAGGTTTGAAGGCAGGAATTTCTTCGACATTGTGTTGGGCGTAGGAACTGTAGGAGGATTCGGAGCCAGTGGGTGGAGGTGGTGGATGAAAGATTGGATCTTTATATTCTGCAGAAGGAGCAGATGCAACTGTGGATGCAGGAGCAGTAGAAATAGGAGAAGCGTATCCAGTGGGTTTGTTGCCTCCACCAATGATTCCTTTTAAAGCTTGAAGAGCCGAACTAACGAATGAAGGAGATGGACCCGTTGGAGCATCGTGTTCGTCCGTACTTTTTGTCGTTTCCAAGGGTTGTAGAAATATAAATCCAGCTTGAACTCCTGTTGGTTTTGTGTGTCCTGTGCTCATACGTTTTGTATTTATTTGTTATAAATGTGATTTCAAAAATTATTTAATTTATACAAATATATTACATATAAAAATGTTATTGAAACAAAAAATAACACGTGCGTAAACTTATGAAATTGTACACCTGCATTTTTTAAAAAAAATATTTGTTAACAACTTATTTAATGTTAATTAAATTGAAAAATAAACAAATTTCGTAATTGAATGTATTTCAATTTTTATTGTATCGTTTCGTTCGTTATTTTTCGTTAGAAATCGTTGTCAGGTGATAAAATAAATGTCTGACGTTTTCTAGGTTAAATTTATTTACGAAAGTAGCAATAAAACCGAACAAAAAAGTAACATTATCATGTATACGAGAATGTCGTGAATTTGGTAAAAGTGAGAGTTGAGCAACGAAAAAAAATTGACCTAGACATTCAACTTGAATGCAAAAAAAAATGCGATTTAGTCAACTTACGATGACAGCACAAAAATATTACACATTGTAATATAATAACGACAAAAATTTTAACAACCGAATAAAATTATATTACGATTAATTAAATTTCGATGCATAAGAATGCTCACCTTTTCTGTAATATGAACGACGATTTCGTCCGTTCAAATTTGTTTTGGAAGTCATTATTCGTGAAACGTGAGCGAATGGTATTTTTTTCGCGAATTTCATCTTTTAATTGTGAACACGTTTTTACCTTCAAATGAATGAGAATACTTCGAAGGTAGACCGCTTAATATGGAATTGTGAGTACTGGCAGGTCCATACAAGGGAGCAGGTGCTGATGGAGCGCTGAAATGTCCCGGTGCTGATGATAAATGTGCCGATGGTCCAGATGGAATATTGAAATGAGCAGGAGCAGTAGGCGGACCATAACTAGAAACTGGAATAGCGGGACCTAGAAAATGGCCAAATATTCTTACAAATTATAAATTTTAACACGAAATTAAAAATATAACATTTCCTGTAATCTACATATTAAAATTAGTTATGAATTACATATGTAAATTAATTTTACCACTGGGTAAAGAATGAATCGGTCCTGGTGCTGTAATGTGAACTGGAGCTGGTACGTGAATTGGAACTGGTATAACTTTCTTCTTTGGAGGAACTAATGTTGCTGAACTGACAATATGTCTACCAAGATTTGTGACTGCTTCTCCTTTGACGGAGATAAGTTTTCCTACTCCAGAAGCTAAAGCTCCACCGCCTTTGATCAGCTGGCCGTTGATTATGGTTACTCCCCCGGTAATTGCTTTCACAGCTTGGAACAAGGTGTTCAAAATTGATTTTTTCAGCGACCAGAAATCGAATCCTTTCGAACTCTGAAAGCGATTAGAAATCGAAATATTTATATTATATAATATATCGCACAAGGATATCATAAATAAAATGGAACGTTTTATGAAATCTTAGTTCTATCGCTTGATTATGCAAAACCGGTACAATTTTCCTTATATACATATTTATAATATATAAACATACATGAAACTTTCATAAACGTAATCGATTAGAAAATGTAATCAATCGATCGAATATCGCTCAAAATATGTACTTTGTATTTATAAATATTAGTTGCGGCAATTAGTCGATTTCTTTATATAGATGGAAATTGCTGCAATACAAAAATTGTGATATAAAAGGTTTGCAAATATTTCACGGCGGAAATAATTAGGTTCATGTTGGCAAAATTCACCGTAAAAACAATGTAATTCAAATAACTTAAATCAATAGCGAAATCGGTATGTAAATTTGTGTGTTTAAGTAACTGGTTATATAAATTTTGGAGTACATCAATCATGAAATCGCTAACTTGTCAAATATTTAATTTATTCTCGTATGTTATCTGTCAGAATTCAATTTTAATAATTGATAGCTATTTAATATATATATATATATATATATATATATATATATATATATATATATTTTTTTTTTTTTTTCTAAAACAAATATTATCAAAAATATTTTTTTTGATAATATTTTACAGTTTTAAAAATATATCATTTTAAAATTTTAGATTCCTTTTATGTAAAAAATCATAGTTGAATTTATTAGATCTAAAATGGAGAAAGATATATATTTATATATAAAATACCGGTATATGACATCATAAATATATATAATATTTAAGAGATGAAAGCTCCATACTTTCTTCGACAAATTTACATATTTATTACACTACATACGATCATTCGGTTATCACACGTGAGAAAGTGTAATTTATCACTGATTATATTACTTATATTTTAATAAATAACGTTATTTTACTCGTATGATATTATATATGATGAGTAAAAATTGCGTTAATCAGCCGTAAGAATTTACATTGCTAATAATGAATTAAAAATTAATATGTAAAATTATCATTTATGAAAGTTCACGTTAAATTCGGTTGATTTGTGGCAAATTTTATCACAAATTTAAATAAATTATTCGGTAGAAATTAAGCTTTTTGGACGATGTATATATATATATATATATATGCGTAATAAAATTTAGAAAATTAATTCGACATGGTTGATGCGTTTAATGCGTTCAGTTGAATGTGTAATTTGAAGTCAGTAACTTTTACCCATATTTACTGTTGCATCAGAGCATCGATTTGCAATATCTGCATCGTAAACCAAATACATAGTTCAATATAATTAAATGCGAGAGTAGAACATAACATAAAAAATAAATAAAAAGGAAAGAATCATCGGTTAGGGAGGAGTTTTATGAAATTACATTTCCCTGTGATTATTTAGCAATTGTGACCTGAATTACTATACGATTGATAAACTTTGATCGATATAGAAATATATGCATGATAAACGTGCATTTAGTATTGCAGACGTTTTATGTAAGTTAACTTCGATTTATATAATAAGATTTATTGTTGATTCTGTTGGAACTTGTTTCGGGGTTTTATACAATCAGGAATGACCGGTGAAAATATCATAGGTAACTAACTAGTTGAGAGCATTTTTAAATATTTTTTTTTCAACTGAATAGTTATTTTATAATGTATGTATATTATCTAAAATATATTTAATAGAAATATAATATTTTTTAGAGAATAATTTTAATTTTTATTCTTAAATATTTAATATATAAAATGATTGTAAAATATTTGACATTTATAAGAGATTTAATTTATTTGGAGGATGTGGTAATTAAGTCAATAGAGCTTGCATAAGGTGCTTTAATAAATTGACGATTGTAATAATGAAGAGTACTACTTGACATTTATATCCGTTCAAGATTGAAAAAAACATACGATTATAAAAATCGTGTCAAAATTTGTGTATTTTAATTTTGAGAAGAATATGGTATATTGGTAATTTGCACTGACATATAATAAATAAAGGTGCAGTACTAAGTAGGCAATTACAATGTAATTATAATTCTATAATAAGTCGATACTAATATTTCCGAAGTTTTCCGCCGTTTTCTTTTTCTAACAAGAAGAAGAAAAAAAAAGGAAACGTTGTGCGGTCGATTGAGCTACTTTCCGATAGTTAGAAATTTTGCAACTTATAATTGTATATTTAATAAATGGATATTTACACAATATTGTAACACTAATGGTACATAAAGCCCGTGTTGATAATTTTTCCGAGCAATAAATAATAATGTGTATCAATCGTAGAAAACATATGAAAAATTTGCAATTGCATAAAGAGCTTTAGTTTTCTGGATTTTGCAATTATTTTATATGTATTTGTTTTTTTTTTTGACATTTGCGATTTAACATAATTGACGTATGTAAGACTGTTTTTTTTTCATAACGTCGCGCGACCCAATTTGTCTTTTGTTACATTTCTCCCAATGGTTTCGTTATACGACGATGAAGAAAATAAAACGTTTTTTTTTCTGTATAATGACGAACGGAACGTATGTATAACAATGATGTAGATAATAATAGTCGGTGACATTATGATAAGCACATTCCGTGCAAAACATCGATGACAAAATCAGAGCTTTTTCGCAATAGAAAAATATGCAAAAAGCTAGTTTTATACGTGGGCAAAATGCGTGCAGTCAATTGAAGCTTGCATAATTCGTTGCGTGTGTTTTACTGTAGGTTGTTTTGAATTTTTTTTTCTTCACATATCAAAATTTTTAATATTTTTGATTTCATATAAAATAATAATAATAATAATTAAAAAAATATTATACATATGAAGGGATCGCTTATGTGAAATTTTTTATTTCGAATATAAAAATGTACAACTTATTCAAGTGAAACGTTGCAAAATTGTGTTGATTAATTTTGAATATGGATTGAGAAAAAGTGAAACGTATCCATAATGAAAATTTATTTTTATAATTTATGATTAATGAATAATAAGTATAATTTATTCTCAATTTAAAATAAAATATTTGAGAAAAATTATATTATAAAAATAAAGTCATTACTTTTAATTTGATTCTTACCGTCGGTGCTGGATAATCATAACCATGATCTGAATGACCCTTGGATGATGCTGAAGTTATCAGAGACGTAGCTCCAGCTGAAGCGGAAGCGATTAAACCTATTTTACTATTAAGACCGGATGATATTTTTTTAGATACTGTTCCCAATATATCTCCAGATCCAGAACGTTTAGTTCTGAAATAGGTATTCGTTACAAATAATCTAAATAGTTAATATGTTACGTGGTAATTTAATAGTAACCTGATTAATTCTTCAGCAGCTAATCCACCTGCCAAATCGTCCAATTCTTGAGGAGTCATTCTAGCCAAAGCTTCTATGTCTATTACGGGTTCTATTGGTATCGGAGAGCTTATGCTTTCGGCAACGATGATCAAAAAGCAAAGAATTTCGATCGAGAACTGAAACGAAAAAGATTAAAAAAATATATATTATATACATATTTTTTTTTTCAGAATGTATTGTGATAATAAAAGAAATAATAATACATAAAATTTCGCTTTCAATAGACGAGTCGTATTATGAATTTACGGTATTACTTTGTGATTCACGTATGCGTGACAAATGTTATACGTTATAGACGATGAGGGAAAGTTATATCATCATTATCATTATCGTCATCTCGTCGTAATTATTGTAATCCATTGAATTGTATTTTTAAAATATAGAATATATACCTATTTTTTTATTTGTTTTTTTTTCTCATTATGAAAACTCGTCCATGCATGTTTTGTTCGCGTATTATGCCGTTTTCACATGTATTATTATGCCATTTGAAAATTCGCAAATATTTTTTTTTAACATATTTTTTCGTTTATATAATTAATCTGGGAAAATTATCAATTTTATAACATATTTTTATTAACGACATAAATATCTATTGAATTGTAATAATCATATATTTTATGAAAAAAACTATAATTAATAAATAAAAATTTTTGAAACACCTGTGAAACAGGTGCACTGTTTTCATAACGTTTTTCAAGGTTTCCTGATTTTCATTTTGAATTTTCAATGAATAATTAATGTCGTTTCAACATACTAATGTAAAGTCTTATTTTCACACGTGCATGATTTTACATAGAAAAAAAACACGATTACAAATTTTCATAATATTAATTGACAACACAATCAACATCATTGATATATCAAAAATGATAATATTTTTTTACAGAAATATTTATTAAAAATGAAGGTCTTTTACTAAATTTTATGCAAGGCCTTAGTCTACATAACAAGATTTTTTTACTAGATAAAGTTGTCCGGTTGTTATTGATTCTTTTCAGTATGTAAATAAACAAATAACTTAATTTATGTAGACTGGAAATAAAAATCCATTGTAAATATTTTACATGTAAAAATATAATTATATTAAAACTATGTGAATTCATGGAACTACCTACGTCTTGTTAAACTTCAAAATTTTTGTAGTTAATATATTTTTTTAATGGTTAAGTTGTCATTTAATCTAGAAGTATTTAATTATACAGAAGAAATTATAATATAAATATTGATTAATATCTTTGATTTTGAATTTAAGATTTTGTGTTATATGTAAGAACCATTTTTTGGATTAATAATATTATAAAAAAGAAAAATTTCTCTAATAATTATTATTTTTTCTTTTACGACATATTTAATATCTTTTTTATGGAATATCGCATATAAAATAACATATTAGGTCAAATAAACTTGCAGTGTTAATAAAAATACATAAACGATCAATTAAAATTAATTTTAAATTTATTGAAACTTGCTCTACGATGCTGTTAAATATTCAGGATCTGATTGCCAATGACAATTATAAATGACCCAATTTCAGAACTGGAATATTGTGGACTGGTTTGCAAAAAAAAAAAAAATTTCGATCGAAGATGTGAGAAAACTCACGTACACAATGTCTGAATTTTCATTTTGGTCATAATAAAACCAAATATACGGGAGCAGGTTGAGAATATTTATGCCAAAAAAAAACAAGCTTATTGCATAATGGTATGGATTTTAAAAAATAATATATTGTCTTTATGGACATTTTTCAAAAAATGTTAATACAAATTGTTTGGCAATTCGCTTTAACGACTTTTCGCCATGTGTTATATATATATATATATATATATATATATATATATATATATATATATATATATATATATATATATAATAAATGTGTTTAATTTTTTTCTTGACGAAAAAATTAACATTTGGTTTTAATGAATTTTAAATGAAAATCGATGCTGTAAAATGTCCATTTAAGTTTAATGCATTTTCGTTTTCATTCCTCGTTAATATTGAACAATAAAACATTTTAAAATCGTTAAAACATTAACTAATTTGTCGCAAATGTTTAACTTAGAATTAATTTTCGAACATTAATCACCGTTTTTTAGTTGTTGCTCAATGTTAGTTTAGTAATCTCGTATCTTATTTTTTTTGATTTTATTAACTATTTTATAAATTGTTAAAAATCTTTGAACTTTTACTGCCATGATTACTATTAATTTTTGTACTTTGTAATGAGAAAATGATGATACTTTTAAAAATATATAATAGAATAAGAATCTTTTATATAGGAGTGATATATTTGAAGATTAGTCGTAGAGCTGGAAACTCATTAAATTATAGTTAATAAGCTTAGAAATAGATTACTATAAGTTATTTTATATACGAATTCATACACAGGTCCAAATTATATTGCTATATATAGAATAAAATTAAAATAAGATAATATTTATAGAAAATCACAATTGTTTTTTTATACAATTATATTTGTTACTTTCTTCATCTGTCATTTGATTAAGAAAAAAATATAAATAAACATTTTGACAATACTTTCCATCATTGATTACACATGTAAGTACAAACTTAACGTTTTCGATCTTAAATCGAACAATAAAAATATTAATTTCATAGAAATCAAATTTCACTTTCATACTCTTCACAAATTAATGCCAATGTCATACTTTATTTTATTTTTCGATTATAATTATACACGTTACACGATATATAACAAATCGTAAAAACAAATAGATTTTTATAATGACTGATATTACATAGATTTATATATATATATATATATATATATATATATATATATATATATATATATATATATATATATATATATATATATATATATATATATATATAATATTTTTTTATAAAGTACCGATTGTTCGTGATATCATCGATCGTGTTTCAATTTTTTTTTCATCGCAATTAAAGTGTAGTTACAAACACAATGTAATAAATAATACGTATGATGCGTGTCGTTTAAAAAAAAAGTTGCAATAATCTAATTGTTTGGTTACATTGTCTTATAGTAATATATATATATATATATATATATATATATATATATATATATATATATATATATGAAAGGGATTAAATATGAACCCGCAATGGTGACTTTACGTCTAGTCATAGAAAGTGTGTTTATATTTCAAACAACTTTCATTTTCTTTCTCGTACATATGATAAAATAAGAAATTTCCATTTCGCTCAATTATTTATATTACGATTCTTTTTAATATTATTATTTAATTTATATTAATACACAGTTGGTTGACTGTGCATATGAATTCATAATACGTAATTTTAATAATCTATTCAAAAATATTTTTTTAATAAATAAAAAAATGCATTAATCTAGATTATAATATTACTTATTTATATGCGCAAAAATTAAACAATGATTTTACAAATATATCTAATAAAAATATAGTATATCCTGTTAATAGTTGAAATAAACACTTATAGTATAAAAAGTGGCCTGTCTATTATTAAAAATTATAAAATAATAATTATAATAATATTTTCTCTTTATATTAATTGTAATAATGTTTTGTTGAATGCTGATGTGTGATATAAAAAAATGGAATTTTCAAAATATAATTAAACGTAAGCGTAAACATTATGCAAACTTGTGTTTACATTATTCATTAGTTTCGTTAGAAAACTTATCATTCATATCATTTTTTTTTCAACTATATATATATATATATATATATATATATATATATATATATATATATATATATATATATATATATATATTTTAATGATAGCAGTTATTGAACGTGAAAGTGAAGATTTGCCTTGTACATATATGTACGTATGTATCGATAATTATGCATAATAATACACCATGAACGGGTATGACACCGAACAGATATTATTTCCTATGACTAATGATATTTTTCATTTATATAGAAAATTTTCAAAAGTAAAAATCGACATATCGACAACGAAAATTGTCTTATTAAACAAATGTCGTTCAATTTTTCCTTTCATTTTTTTTTGTTACATTGTTTTCATTTTTTTTACGCAAAAAATCATTTTTGCAATTCGTTTTTAGTGAATTTATTTAATTAAAACTATAATATAGTGTTAGATCAATTGTTGTAATACTTAAATTGTGTAGTAATTTTTAAATTTATTTAATGAAATACTAGCAAAATTAATTAATGGTTAACATTTTTATATTATATAAATGATTATTAATGGAAATATAAGCATTCTTAAAATATCATATTATTGCATTGTAGAAACTAATAAAAATTACTACAGAAAACTGAAAATCTTTTTTGAAAATATTTTTTTCAAAAAAGATTAATAAACGTCGTCGACGAAAAAGGTTGTTAAGGACGTTGATTATTTTATCATAAATAATGTAATATAAAATTGTTAATATACTTAAATTCAAAATATATTTGAATATAAGACACAATTATTATATATAAAAAATCAATTACTTACATTTAAGAGACTGATTAAAATTTTCGAGTTTTTCAGCGTCTATTAGTAAAATTTAATTACCATACAAGACTTTCATAGATATCTAGAGTAATATAGTTTAATATAAAATATATAATTTAACATTCTTATTATGTAACATTCCAATTACTAGTAAATTACATAATTTCCTTACGGAAATCTGCTGAAATCAAACGTTTGTACTTTATAAGTAAATTATAAAGACAAAGTATTGCAACTTGTTAATATATATTACTTGTTACATATATATAATTATATAAATAATTTCATATTATTAAGAAATTAATTAATTATACTTTTTTTAAGAAATATTAATTTACGTTTAATAAATAATGTATAAATATTAAAATATCTTAGATTATTAAATGCTATCTAATTCGCATCAAAAGTTTATATAATATCTTTTTCAAACATATATATTAGAGAAAAACATTTACTTAATTAAATAAATAATATTTAATGAGAAATCAATAATTATGAAAATGGTAGACGGAAAAATTTTATTTAAAATATAATGATTATTACAGCCAATAAACACTTATAATATAATATGTAATTTAGCATCAATAGATGCGTAAAATTATTTTTATGCACGAAAGCCGGTTTTTCACGGAACACACTGTATATAGAGAACATCGCAATTACGGCAATGACACGGATATATAAACATGATAAATATGCATACATTATTATTATTATTGATATATTTTAGACGAAGAAATCGGTTGCGTGTATCTCATTATGCCGATTTTATTCCGAATTCGACACGAGAAAACCGAACAGCGAAAAAATACCATAAATATGATGTAAATATATAAAAAATGTGTATGTGTGTGTAATAACACGGTTAAAAGTCGAATTTTCACGGTCAATTAGAGAAAATAATAGAAAAAGATGTGTATTACCATCATTTTTTTCCGATAGATTTTGCGGAAATGCACGTATCGTAAGTAGGTGCGGTCACTTTTCTTTTTTATCGAGTTTTCCTTTAATTTTCCGATGTCTTGTTTGTTTTTCATGATGCCGCGTGTGTCTATATAATTATTGCTTAATTCGCATTACATTTCTACTGTCATTATTTTTTTTTTCGAACGAGGAAAAAAAAACTATATACATTGAAAACGTTCTGCGACTTAACGATCGTTAAAATTAATTTTCATTCTGTTGTCGATATTCAATATTTGTTTTTCGTTAGAAGAAAATTTAACGCTCAAAGTGTACAGTAATATATATTTATATAAAAAAAGAAAGCATAGTTGAACGCTTCCTTTTGTTCGATTTTGTCATTTCGGTGTAAAGAGATGAAAAAAAAGGAAACTGTTGCGGCTTTTCAATTTTGTCAACTTTTCACCAGATATTTGTAAAAATCGAGCGTATTTCAAAATTTGTTATATAAAGTGTTGCGTTTTAAAACGTTAATTTTACCGCAATAGTAATGGTCAAAGTCATTGTTATGGTCGCGTTTGATAAAATAAAATAAATTTCGTAACTGACTTTCGAATTTATACAACCGATTCTCAAAAGCATCAATTTTAATTTTGTCTAAAAAGTAGATCATGTTTTCAAACAGACGACGCTTCAATTCGATACAACTTTTCGCTTAATTTTACACGGTTATTTCACTCAATTATCATAATATTTATTATTCAACGTATTCTTTAATATCTATTAAATGATCTTACGATCCATATTTTTCTCAAAATTTTTACTATTGATCAAAATATTTCATATATTTTGATCAATAAAAATGTAATCATACAATGAATAATAAATATTACGTAATATAATATATATATGGTAATTATTTTTAAATAGATAAACTTTTAACTACCAATGAAAGTCAGCGTGAACATTTTAAGATGTTTATTATCAATATTATCAACAATTCAGAACAAATTAACGGTAAAAGCTATACACGCAATCTTTTATTTGACTAGATTGTTCCAAATAAGCTCGAAATTATCGCACGCTACAACAATTACAGTGAAAATTCGGTCATTATTTATTTTTACATTGTTAGTATGCGATCAAATTATTTATTTGTTTTATTTTTATTTTCATCGATTTTCGTATTCGAATTCTAGTTATTTTATTTAATTATAGTGCATCGTGAACAGATTGAGAATAATAAATGTGAACGGGTTTTATCTTTAAAATGTTATAGATGAGTAAAAGTTGCACTTAAAATGGAACTCGTATATTATTTATTTTAATTAAAATATTTATAAATATTGACTCCAATATGTGACTCCATATGACGGCCCAGAGTTAAATAAACACATGAATGAACGTCGAACTTGTGACGTTGTACGTCGATGAGGTTTGTTATTTGATATAGAAAATATGTCATTAATGTAAAAGAAACCGGTAACTGCCGGTTATTGACCGCTACTTCTTTAGAAATGAAAAATAAAAACAATATTCGCATATGTACCCCGTGTGATTTTTATATTTTTCACATTTACCCCCATTTTAAGTTTTTTTTTATATGTTATAGATTAATTATATACGATATAAAGTTTAATGATATTACTGGTATTTTGTTGATTATATGATTCAAAAAAAAAAATAAAATAAACGTATTTATATATATATTGAAATTAGCAGTTCTTGATTATTTTTGTAAAATGATATTTTTTTTTAAATCTCTAAAAAATACTAAAGTACTTATAATTCTTCAATTTTTTTGAACTTAATTCTTTAGGATAAATTTGTGCAAATAATTTAAATTTAAATATATTTTAAACGAATACAAAAAGCTTAAAAAGATTTAATATTATTTTATTGATTTTCAATAGAAATATCAAAAACAAAATTGAAAAAAAAAAAAAAATAGCAATGCTTTCGATTTTATTCATTATAAATCATCATTTTTCACCGAAACATATTTTATTTATGTATATATATAGGATATATTTACAGTGAAGTTTTCTCAATTTTGCAATGTGAAATGTGAAAATTCGTCACAGCGAAAAACCGTGAAATTCTGTCGCATTATGTTTGATATTTTTTTTTTTTGAAAACTGCTAAAAATTCTAGTGAAAGCAGTAATAAATTGTTATCTTAATTACTACATTACGTGTATATATATATATATATATATATATATATATATATATATATATATATATATATATACAGGGGACTTATTTGCTTATTTCTCGGCGCAATTAATTATCATATATCGAGTTCGATCGGTTAATTGTCATATTAACAAGATTCAGTTAAGTTTACAGTCGTATAACAAGATTACAATATTGCTTTCAATAATATATATTTTTTTATTTCAACACTTTTTTAATATTCAGAACATAAAATTCACCTTTATATATTATTTATTTTTTTATAATATTTTTAAAGAATTATTAAGCAGTTAAATAAAATATTTCAACTTTTCACGAATATATTTATGTTATTTTACGTGTTCTGAATAAAAATTGAACGATTTTATTTTTTTTATTATTATATAATAAATATGTTGTGTTACATTTTTGCAAAACGTATTAAATTTATATTATTTATAAATTATATATGTTTTAGTTGTTGAATTAACGGTAACAGTTGTGGTTTATTAACGATTCTTTACCGAATACAAGCATACATTTTTATTCAGTGGTGTATTCATCACAGTTTAAATTTTAGAAAGTATATTTTATATATCTATATAAAGATATATTATAATTATTATAATAATCGTACTTTGAACTTCAATATTTTTTATTTATATTTTTCAACGTTTCAATTTATTATCGTATAAATTATATATATTTTTAACGATTAATTTATACGTAATTATTCAAGTATATAAAATATAAAAATTTAATATATACTATAATTCTTTTCTACATCAATTTTCTAAATTTCTATCGGGCGTGTAATCTCAGATGGATAAAAGTAAGACGAAATATAATTGGAGATATAAAATAAACTATAAAAAAAAATGAAAAGATGCAGTAATTATGCTAAAAATTAGTATCGAAAAATAATAGGATTCCATCACTGTTAGAAATAGACAGTGATTTCAAAGAAGAGAACGCCTTCTGTGAAACTTCTTACAAGAGAAAGATCTTCGATGCAAGTAAAAGTGGACCATCGACTCATTTGACCTGAGTTTTAACTAAAATGTTAAGGATGTGTCTCGAAATTTAGTATGTAATATTATTTTTAACTATAATACTTATTTGTATATTTTCAATGCATATATATATATATTGCATCGTTAATCTAATGCTAATAATGATGCTAATTTTAAAAATTTGATATTATTTAAATATTTAACGTTTGAAGAAATAATTTTATTAAGCCAAAATCATGTCTCTTCTATTATTTACTTGAAATTTGGGTAAATTTAAGTGTCCGGTTTTCTAAAGCTGACCTAGAAATTAATTCTCGAAAAATCTATTCAATTCCAATTATCTTATAGAAAGGAAAATATAATTAGAAATACAATTCCAAACGTACTGCATGTCTAAAAATTATTATTTTTCAAGTTTCAAAAAAAAAAATACTATACATTTTTAATCATAAATATGTATAGTTATCTTTAACTTAATCAAAATTTAAAAAAAAAACATAAAAATATGATAAATTAAGAAGTATTAAAGAAAGTTAAGGTTGTTAAATATGACAATAATATTTATATTTCTTTAAGGTGTTATTTTTTTCTATTACATATCATAAAAATTTATACATACATACTATTATTAAATAAAATATTTTCACAAATCTTTTCAATTATATGATGGACATGGATTAAAAAAAATAATTATATTATATATAAACAAATAAGTGCTACTTATCACAATTTAATAAAAAAAAAAATATATTATCAGCTAATGTTTATGGTCGAAAGTGATCTAACTAGTTATTTATTATCTCTTAAAGAAAATAAACTTGAAATATATAGATGTTCAATTTAGAATGTGTTGAATTATATTATTTTATTTAAATATATTTATATAATAATTTATTGAAAAAAACAGCGAAATATTAATTAAATTAAACCGTGTAAAAGAAGCGCCGTGTAAAGAGAGCGATATTTTTTTTAGAACAGAACATTTGATGTAACTAACGGTAATTGAAAACTTTCGATTAAAAATCCACGTCATAATATTATTACTATATCGCACAAATCGATATACATATATACGTATTATAAAAATCGAAATATATATATAATAAAAAAATAATAAAAAATAATATAATAAAAAATTGGACATATTAAACTTGAATGCATTTTTTTTATATAAAGATTTATAAAAATTGACCCACAAAAATCCGGACAAACCGGTGACTGAGAATCATCCGCGTATATTCCGCATATGAAATAAAAAAAGCGTCTTCGAAAAGAAGAAATAAATAAATAAATAAAAAAGAGCATACAGAATTACGCATGAATAACGAAACTTTTACTTTGACCAATTTAAACTTTCGCTGTCAATTTTGGTGCACACTGTGCTAAAAAAGAAACTATTTTTGCGGAGGGGTTCAAAAATTCGAATGCACTTTTAAAACTATCATCGACGCAACAATTGTATCCTATTATCATAATTAGTCTATATTTTATTATCAAAATTTTATATTATTTTTAAAAATCTATTGCATATAAATAAGTTTTATATGTAATAGATTTTTTTGCATAATTTAGTTTAAAAAAAATGCTATAATTTTATAGCACAAAATATGTTATTGTGTAAGTTTAAAATGTGTTGTGAATTTTATTTTAACATTTTAAAAAAGTTCTAGATATAATATATTAACGATCGTGTTTATTTGAATATATATATAATATAAAATAAATTTAACTTGTGAAACTTGAACTAAACCAGGTCGAATTTGAAGATAAAATTAACAACATTAATCTCCAAAAAGTTGTCACATAATAAAAACAATATTACATAAATATTGTAGATCAAATTTTAAATTTCTTTAAAGTATTTCAATATTCTATTTTAATAAAAAAAAAAAGTATAAAAAGTCCATTGAAGTAAATCTTTAACAATTACAAAGTCTGATAGATAACTGACAAAATCACGCAACATCCTTCACATTTAAGGTCACAATTTTGTAATCTTTCATAATTATAATTTTGTGACATTGCCCATGTTTTTTTTTATTATATTTTTAATTTTACCGCGATTAAACAGCGAATTTCTTACAAATAATCCGTCGTTTAATGGCATCTCTAATAATTTCCAAAAACAAAAAAAAATGAAGGCCGTGTGCGTAAAAAGATATCGTTTAAACGATCCGCGATTAGTAAGAAAAATATGTAAATTATATTTGTCGGTTTTTGTTCTGAAGCTAAAAATTAATTTTATAATCCGAATAATTTGTCTTTTAACGGATGTAATGATTGAACAAGGGGATATGCAAAAGCACCGTTTTGCCTCAGGATAAATGTAATCAAGTCTAACACCATTTATATCACTCGTAATTTATTTTTAATTATGCATAAATACGTAATAGATTTGTAGATTACACTAATTTTTAACTATATAATTATATATTTTTAATAATACTTTTTTCCCTTCAATTATTGACATATTAGAGTTAAATTTTAATTGATTTAAAATTTATATATTCATGAAATGAAAATGATTTTATATATAAATATTGATCTATCACAATATTTTAATTAAAAATTGGCTTTTATAGAATAAAATTTAATATTTTATCATTAGTAATGTATATAGAGAAAAATCATTATTGTTTGATTAAAACTAAAAATATTTGAATATTTAATATACATATGAATAACAATCTGAAGAATTTTATTAGAAATCAAAAATTTTAATAATGATGTTTAGTGATCTTATTTAACCTTATATATATATATATATATATATATATATATATATATATATATATATATATATATATATATATATATATATTAATAGTTATACTAATCTGTTTTTAAATTACATAACATGATTATTAAGTTACAACATAACTCTTATTCATCAATTAGAATTATATTAAGAATAGTCATAATTAATAAGATTATTATATTAAAAATATTAGAATATAAAATTTACCCTCATGATTGTTAAATTCTTCTTCTTTTTTCTATAGATCCTTCGGAGACGAATGTCGATTTCCTCGAAACTTCACAATATCACAGCTTCGTTTAAATCACTCGATCGCGTTTTTATTTTAAAAATTATTTTCCGGCTGCTATTTCTGAACGATCAAAAAGACACATTATATTACTTCAAATTTTGCGCTTTTTTTCCCCTCCACAACAAATACAAATAAAATAAATCAAAATCAATGTCGATTTATTACAATGCAGTCGAGTTTTCATACAAAAAAAAAAAAAAAAATGAAAAAAAAAGCGGTCTTTCTTCGCGCAATATGCACACGATGTGCTGTTTGTTGACCGGTTCGGTAAAAGTGAGCGAAATGAATCGAGTTTTAAAACGACGAGAGAGAAATAGAAATTGCTCGTATGGAAAAAAAGTCACTCTTCTCGATCGGCGCTTCTCAAACGTTGACTTTCGACAGCCGATTCGATCCGATAAAAGCGGACGTATTACGCTAGAATTTACTATATAATTGTGCGATGCGATTTTGACACGAATCAATAACGAAATCTGATTCGCAATCAAATTGACTGATTTCATTCAATATTTACAATAATGATTCATTAAAATTTTATTTTATTTTAATAAGGTCACTGATTATATTCAAAAATTTTATATATTTTTTTTAATTTAAAATATTTTAATTTTCATAACTTTAAATAAAAATATATAAATATAATTCAAATTATTTAATTTTATCCATTTATAATTGTAATATATTTAAGATAAAATAATAATGATTTTGATTTAAAAAAATAATATATAATTTATAGTTTAAGAAGCGGCGTTATAGAGAGTGAAGTGTTAAACATTTAGTGGGAGAAATGGAGAAGAGTCAACGTTTATTTTGAATATATATATAAAAAAATATATTCTAAAAACAACGAATCATGTGAGATTAATATGTAATATAAATATTACACATGTATGTAAATGCATAAATAAATTTTATATATGGCAAAAATGAGAAAAGTTCAAATATTTGTAAAAATTTGCATCTCATTCATTTGCATCAAGTAAATGAAAATAATAATATATTTTCACTTATATTTTTTTTTTCAAACACATCCTACATTAAAAATATTTACATTATATATATTGCATATAAATTGTGCATACTATAATATTTTATTATGATAGTTATTTGTATAATAAAATATATTAAATTTAAATCAACAAAAATGTGTCATTTTTCACAACCGTTCTACGAATAATCATTAATAAACTAAATACAAAAAATATATATATTTCATTATATACTTTTACTTTCTACGACTGCTTTTTTGCTAATTGAATTTAAATTTACATTTAATATAGCAACTAATTTTAATAATAATTGAAAAAAAATATTTATACTATATATATATATATATATATACACTGTTTAATCGTATAATATGCAATTTTTTATGTCACTCGATCGATATAATATTATAAAAATATATTAAAAAATATTAATAAATTAATGTATAAATGGCCAAAAATATACGATAAAAACACGTGGTCACAATAATAATAATAATAATAATAATAGTAAAAAAAAAACAAACAACGCACTATGCACAAGCAGAAGTTCGAGGATCGTCTGAAGCGAACGTCGAAGAATCGGTTCAACTTATAGGCGACGTTTTCCTCCACTTTTCTTCTGGTTCTTCATCAGCTCTTATCGGATGTGTAGCATGCTAAGTACACGCGGATGCTAATTACTATATGCGAATTTATGCACTCGTTCGAATTACGTGTCGATTTCCAAAATTAATTAACACGAATCTGTTGAATGTTGTTATATATTGTAAGAGGGAAATTGAAAATTAAATAAAATTTTAATATAGGTTTTCGAATTCATATTTTTTTTCTTTTGTTTTGCTGAAACAAATGAGTTTTTTTTTTCAAAATAAGTCAATAAAAAAATTGTTTCATTTTAATCGATTTATATTATGTAGATAATTTTCCGATTAGTTTTATAGTAAAAGTTCATATAAAATAAAATGTTGTTGTCTATTAGTTTATTTTATTTTTTTTATATAATACATCCATATCTATTGATATATATTGAAAAATTTAATTTTGAAATAAAAATATCAGTTTTTAATTTGGTAATTTTTTTGATTTCAATAAATTATGCTCTAGTTTTATCAAAAGTCTAGTTTGGCAAATTTTAAATAATGCAATGATTAAGAAAGATTTATATAAATTGAAAATTTCTATAAATAAAGTGTTATATAAATTTAATATATTTTTAATAATATAATGATAAGTTTTTTTAGAATCAATATTGTTTTAAAATAAATGAGTATTTGATAACTCTTCATCTGAAAGCTTTTTATATTTGCACTAATTATATGGTATAAACCTACTATATAGATATAGTTTAACAAAACTAAACATTATATTTATATTATATTATATAATTAATCTATAAAAATAAGGGTTTGATATTATTTAAACATTAACAGTAATAGCATTATGATATTTCGAACGATTATTAAAATTGAATATAAATATATTAGAATTACATATGAAAAAAAATTGATATATTATTAGATATAAGTATTATATATTATATTATTATTCATATGAAATGATGACATGTAATTTACACAACATCACACTACGAATACAGCCTACTTATTATACAATAAATATAATCTTTAAAATTATGCACGTGTAAACGATTCATCAGTTATCCATCGTATTTATCACTTTCTACATTTAATTTACATTAAAATCGTATAATTCTATTTATTCACAGTGATAAATATTTTATTGTTGTATATCAGATTCTAAGTTCGAATCTTAAAAATGAAATAATATTATTAAATTATAGTCGATATTACTATTTTGATCGTTAAAGTGTTTTTTGTATTTCAAATCAAAAAACTGGTTTTCTATATTAATTATATTTAATCATTTTTTTATGACAAATATGAATATTTTGAAATATAAAAGAACCATTGTGATTCAACTTTTGGGTTAATTTAATCATGTCACAGACTTCATTTACTTATATATTATCAATTTTTTTTTTTAATATTTTTAAAATAATTTTATAACAATATTTAATTTAATATTATAAACGACATAAGATAATAAGTGATATTTTAAAAAAATTTAAATGAAGTTATTATAATTTTCAAGTTAAACTTTCGTCAGAGTACAAAGTATCTTGAAGGAAATGTATATTTATGTGCATTCGTGCAAAAAAAAAGAAAGGTTGTTAAACTTTTGTGAATTAACTTTTATGCAACGCTTGCACAAAAATCAATCTCATTAAACATTATACCCTACGATTATAATTATGGTTCGTACAATAGTTGATTTTTTTTTTGTCTAGTAACGAAGGTTGAATCGATTTTAACAAAGTTTCGAACGGATGTTCGTGTTATTAAGTAATGATAACGCAACTCTTTACCTTGAAATGGAAAATTTTGTTTAAATATTAAGCATGCTTTTGTAATTGCGAATGCTTCAAATCGCTTTATAAATACGAAAAATTTGAATGACAAAGATCAATGATCCGGTGCGAGAAAAGTTTGTTAACTAAAAAAATAATAATAATATATATTATATTTTATATATTAGTTTCGATACGGTATAATTTAGATGGCCATTGTTCGCCTTTATCTAAATTAGGTCGTTTTTCAACGTTTTTTTTTTTCGCACAAAAAAACGTTTGTTGTGCGAAAATGAAAATATAATTTTCAATTGAGAATCGAATTTGAATATGAATCGGATTAAATCAATGGCGATTACAGGTTCAGATATTTTTATTTTAATTTTAAAAACAATGATTTTTCGTGTCAAATTATTTCTCATATTCTCTATTCGGTCAGACTTTCGTCATTTTATTTAATTATTATGTTTTGAATTAAAATTTATAATGCTGGGTATTAATAAAATTATTGAATAAACTAATCTATCAATATATAAAATGTTGTGAATTTTTTTAAATAAATATTCTATTCTATACGAATTTTTTGATATTCTTCATAGAACTAATTAATATACTAAATATAAACAAAAATCTTTTTGTACAAATCATTATATTAACTATCAATAATAATGTATTATAAAAATTGTATTATTTCAATAATTGAGCTGAAATATAATTTATCCATCATTAAAATTATTCTTAAATTAAAATAGAATATTCAAAATTGTGTTATAAAATATAAGTTCATAGTGAAAGGCATTAAATCAAACAATTAATCCAAAAATCATGAACAAAAACAGGAAAATAAGAAAATTTTCACTTATTTTATATTAATATATATATATATATATATATATATATATATATATATATATATATATATATATATATATATATATATATATATTAAGCTACCGTTAAACCGCAACCATTTAACGCATTATTGTATTCATTCAACATTAATAATGACACATTTTTCTCTTTGTGAGAATCGCAAGTCTTAATTACATCTTACACTTTGTCATTATCATTATTGTTATTATTATCATTCAATTATTTATCTTTTTTTTATATTACATAAAAAAAAATATGCGAACGTTCATCATATATATTTCTTTTTTCTTTCCTATTCTGCAACAGCATTACGAGGGGGCAACATCTTTCACCCGATTCATGTTGAAGTAAGAGTATTACTTCATATAATAGTTACATTTTTTTTTTCATTTCAGCAAAACCGGATAATCGAGGAGAATTGCACGAGATCGTCTGGTAACACACACCGGTCAGATATAGTTGACTTCATGAAAATTGAGAGTAGTCAGTAATCAAAAACCATTAATAGCTTTCTAAGATATTATATTTATAATAAGTGACGGTTGCATGGTCAATGTATTGAACTTCTGTGAACTTTACATCAATTCCAAGGTGTTGCAGCATTTATTATAAATGAATAAACAAATATTTTATCATATGAAATTAACATATTATTGTCTGCCTTATACATTAATATTATTGTCAGAAATTTAACATAATAATCATTTAACTATTAATGAGAAATATTGTTAAATATCAGATTTAAATATTTTATTGCTGAAAAAAAAACTAAAAGTAATAAACATTGAAGACTTGTAATTAAATAGTAGTTAAAATATATATCGTTTTATTGCATATAGGAAATCTGACACAATTTAATAATATAAATCGAACTAGAAAAAAAAACTAGACTTTGCATGATGCATGCTATATAATAAAATTATTCGCTATTAATTTGACCTCAAATATAAAAAAAAAATATATTAAATTTTTATCAATAGTTAACACAAATATTTTTCTATATTGGCTTTTGTGTAATAATAGATTTTTATATATACATAATAAAACGAATATGGTTTAGTGTTAATTTGTCTTATTTAACATCAACTTTCATTTCGCTGAAAACGACATCAAATAAAATCCATTTCACTTTTACATAAAATAGAATAAAAACAAACAATCACTAATCTTTCAATATATACATACTTGTTTTTGCATCTACATTTATAATGTAATAGTTTTATATTGTTTGCTGTTTTTCCTTTCTATTATATATTTTATATAGTATATTATATATTTAGATATACTAAATTTTAGCAATATATATTGAAATTACATGAAAATACATATTTTGCCTGAATATTAGATAACTATTATATCAGAAATATTCATCATTTCTTTCTCTTGCTTTTATGACATATATGTGTCAGCTCTATTGAAAAACGATATATCTTTTTTTGATCTACTAAAAATTAATAAGATATAATTATGAGAAAAAAAAGCTAAAGTTGGCTCAGGTCTACTTAGTGTAGAGATTTAATGAGTTTAACAAAACTTTAAAACTGATTTCGAAGGTTGTTCTACTGCATTCAGCGAGTGCATAAGTGCAACGGTTTCATCTGAGGAAGAAAATAAAGAAACTGTTGCAACGATAGACAAAACTGTGAGAAATGTGAACTAAAAAACCAACAACTGTAATAACAAAAGAGATGTGCAATTAGACAGACGACATAAACACATACATACATACATACACACATACATGGTTGATAATAGAAAGAAAAAATAATAATAATAAAGATAGACCATCATGCAAATTGTGCAACATGAACACAAAATGCACTCATATATGCAAACATAAATGCTTTAATAGAGAAGGAAAAATATGGAAAAAAAAACAAGAAAACAAGTAGTGAAATTGAAATTAAAAAAAAAACACCTTTCCAGGTATATTATGGTGATAATTACGGATGTTGTATATAGGAAAAAAGTTTTATTTTCAGATTTTTACCGAGTCGACGTACCATGGATGTTGTATATCTGCGTGACATGAAATCGGTATGAATACTTAAAATTCTAAAACGATTTTAATGGAATGCCAAGATAATTATTTAAATTAACAACGTGCCGTTGCTAATACGTTTAAAATACTGGATTTATACAACTTGTTAAATGTTTGTTATGAATATCATTTATTACTAATTACATTGAGGCAAATTGTTGAATATATTTTTCCGTTAATATTATATATGCAGATGATAGATATATAGCATTTGGTGTCAAAATCATGATTATGATAACTACTATATGAATGTATTAAAAATATCTTCGAATTGTTGTAAATTTAATATTAATATAATTTAAAATATATTTGAAAAAAAATATATAGCAAATGATAATGTGTTAAAAAGAACCAATGAAATTTTCTGAGAATTATCAAAAGTACAATGAATAAATTGTTAAGTATTATTACAACTTTAGTAAGTCTGAACCTTGTCTTTCACAACCTTCAGTTATAATTTCTACTGAAAGGTTATAATATTTACTACATTCTTCAACAAAATTTAAAATTAAAATATGAATATATTTTACAGAATAAAACTGGAAATAGTGGATAAACAACATCATAGACTAAATTCTATATATATATATATATATATAAATGCATATAAAAATAATTTAGATCGATATATTCGCCCACATTCGCCAATTGATGTAATAACGTTTCTCAATCTTTGTCGTGAGATTGTACATAAAAGCGGGATGTTTCTCAAGCTTTTTTAATTAATTAATTTATTTATTTGAGTCATTTGCTAGTGTAGCGTCGTCCATTTGGATTTAATTATGCTTCTCACATCTTTCATTTTTTTTTAATCTCATAAGGAAGTATTATAGAATGCATTTTAACAAAATCAGGCTAAAAATATGAACTGACATATTAGGTAACCGTATACCATAAAAAAATAATAATATCGAAACTAGTTTTTCATTTTCGTAATAAATTATGCTATAATATTATTGTTGAATTTTATGTATGTGAACCATTGACGTAACGATCCTTTTAAATTTGGATATTTAGAAGTTCATGAACTGTGATTTATATATGTGTTACATTAAATCAATAATTTTATATTTTTTTTTATTCTTATAAAAAAAACTTTTACATACTTCACTCTTTTATATAAAAAAATCTAGAGTAAATTGAATATATTAATGCGATTTTAATCTTTCTATTTCATGCATTGCTCTTCATATGATTTAAAAAAGTTCATATAGTAACATGTTGGAATGACTTCATTATATCGTCATCATCATTACATTGATTATTGAGATAATAATGTTTTAATTTATTAAATAAAGAGAAATCTAAAAAGATAACGAAATACATATATTACATTCTAGTAAATTTAAAATTTTAAAATAAGTATTCGTTAAGAACTTTTAAATTTAATTATACAATGTATGTAATTTAATTATATATATATATATATATATATATATATATATATATATATATATATATATTTATACAACATTGTATATTTTATTTCCTTATTTATATCGTGAAAGGATGTGTGATTTATATAAATATTTCAATTATATTGAAAATATTGCATCGATTTTTCGATAGCCTTCCGATATTATAGTATGAATTAGGAGTCCATTGTTAATCAAAGGCTATATTGTAAATTTTCATGTTTGTTTTAATTAAATAAAAAAAGCTTATCGCGTTGAGAAAATCTAACATACAACCTTCAAAAGGCAACTTTAATTATTTTTAATATTTTTACACCATATTTTTAATATTCGTTCTCGTGCAACAAATGACCTGAATTTTTAAGAAATCAACATCGTTTTACGAAAATCCTTATTTATATAATATATAGCATATATTTTTTGCGTGTTTAAATAAATTTCGATAATGTTGCTTAACTCGAAGCTGTCGTAATTTATTTCCTTATAAATAAATTTAATAAATTAATTAGTGGAACATTTTTGAAATTACGATTATATGTCTATATTGAAGGTCATCATTTGTGTTTTATATGTGCCTAAAATTAATTAAATATTATTATATTACAATTAACAATATTAAGAAAACTTGTAAAATAATTATTTTATACCGACATCTATATAAACATATTAAAATTATATATATATATATATATATATATATATATATATATATATATATATATATATATATAATTTTTAATACTGAAATTGAAAAAATATTTTTTTTATTTGTCCTTATAACTTAAAAATATATAATAAAATAAATAAATAATAAAATGTCATACACACTCATGTTTTGATAATTCAGAAAAAAATTTCTTTATCATTCAACAAAATGTGATTTTTTTTTTCATTTTCTAAATTATTATAAATTTGCGGTTTATGACATAATATGAAATTTGACCTAACAATGGTCGATGATAATTGATATAAATTTTATCACAATATATAAAGATCCTTCGCATATTTTATTAATTAACAATGTCGTCTATTATTATTTATTTATTTATTTTTTAATAACGAAATTATTATTATAAATTAATTAAAATTTTAACGATAGCGTTTAACAGGATGTGCGTCAATAGAACTATTATATATTTTTTCCTTAATATAATATCATGTGAAGAATGAAATATTTTAGTATATATTTGATGTTTTTGTCATATGTACTATTTAAATATATTTAAACAGTAATAAATTTATTTTATTGAAAAATGAGATTTTATGATTTATTTCAAAAAATACTTTTAGGTATTCCATTAAATAATTATAAGGATAATATTTATTTTTCATACTATAGTATAAAATAAAAGTTAAACTCAATATTATATATTGTGACGTTTGGCTTTTATTTAATTATTTCTCTTATTTAATATTACTGATAAAATTTTAATTATAATAGTTATGGTTTTATACATTTAACCATTAACCGGACGCTTTAATCGCGGTTGTATTAATTATATACGAATTTAATCTAATAGAAAAAATGAATTACATTGCAATTATGCAAAGCAAATATAATAATTTACCAAGGTAATCAAATATTTTTTTTATTATATATATGAAATATGTTCTTGTTTGTTTTATTACAGTGTACTTTTTAAAAATATAAAAATTGTGTTGAATATAATATTATATATTATAATTGTTTTAAAGAAATAATGAAGTGAAATTATTTTAGAAGTATTACTTAAAATATATTTCTTATAGATTTTCAAATGATTTCCAATTTAAAAGTATATAATATTAATAAACAAACTTTTTAAAGCACATTAAATTTCACAATTCGTATATATTAATAATAAAATATGTACACTATTGTGTAATATATTTTGACAAAAATAAATGGGAGAAGAAAGAAGTCATGAAGAAAATCATGTACATTTTGCAATTATTTAATGAATGACCGAGTTTTTAAGTCCACAATCGATTTCCAATTTGTTTTTTTTTGTGTTTGCTTTAAAGCTTACGGCTGGAGCAAGTTTAATATTTCACATTTTCGTCTAAATTATGCTTTAATGATCCTTATAACTAATGTTTTTTTTTTCATCTATTTCACTCTAAGAAAAAATACGTTTTTGTTTGATTTACTAGCTGCGTCATAATTTTACGTAAGAATAGAAAAACCGAAGATTGTTTAATAAACCAGTATAGCTTTCCATGCGAATACAAAAATCATGTGCAGTAATAAAATATCATGTTAGACATTATCTGTCGCGATTTCCCGTGGTCATTCTTGGGTTTTTCCTGAATTTTAGATCATTTCTGATGTATATATATTAAACGAATGATTTGAGGTTTTTCAGTTACTGATTTGAAATAGAAGAAACTATTTTAGTATTGTCTGTTATTCAATGAAGTAATAAATTGTACATTTTATCCAAATTACAAATTTATTTAGTTAGTAATACTTCTAATATTTTTTTTTGATGAACAAAATCATTTTAAATATATTTAGTTAAAAAATATCTATATTCACTATTAAAAAGTATTTAATATATTTTTAAGCGTCTAGATTTTTAATTCTGAAATAAAACAGAAAAGTGTGAAAAAAATATTTTAGTATTATATAGTAACTTCAGAAATAAATTGCAATTTTTTAAAATAAACTGAATGATTTTAGTCAAATTTTGAAATAATATATATTTTCATATATCAAACATTATTACTTTTAAAAATTATTAAACTTTTTTTTAATTATTACTTTTTTGTAATGTACCTTCAACTTGTTTATTTTAATAAATTTATTACTTTAGTATCAAAATTAAAGATGTCGCTTTTTTATTTACTTATATAATATTAATAATAAATAAATTTGTACAATTTTACTATTTATCGTCATCTATTTTTATTTTTTGATATTTAATTTTTCAGAAATTTATATTCAAAAGCTGTATATTTGAAACTAAATATTTTTTATATTATTATCATATGAATATTTAGAATTTGATTTGATCATAATTATATTGGAAACACCTATTATGAATATACTATTATTTCCAAATTACTATAGAAATTATTGGAAATTTTCAAAAAATGGAACCAAGAATTAGAAAGATACTTTGAAAACAAAATTACTTATTGAAATATTTAACATTTATATAAATTATCAATAGAAATAAGTTAAATATTTAATTAATATTAGTCATATTAAGGAAAACAATAAATGCTAAAAAGGATCAGGGATAGACTCGAATTGATGTGGGAAGATGAAGTGAAAAATAATCCTAAAAATTGTGGAAGTCACAATCATTACTCATTTTCCCTTTATATAAAAAAATTACAAGAAAAAACCTTGATATATATATATATATATATATTAAACAATGCAATTTATATAATGTCATTTCCTATAATGCAAAACTGTTTTAACTTGTAAAAATTAAAATATATTTTTGTAGTATAAATAATAGTATCAATAGAAAAATATTAAAACATTACACTTAATTTCACATAATCAAAATTATGTGAAATGTAATTCATATATTAAGAGTTTCTATTTTATAAACCCATATAAAAATTAAATAATCTAGTTTCTTCTGCTAAATATAAAATACAAATTTCCTGTATGAATTTGTATAAAAAATTACATTGAAAAAAACTGAATCTAATATTAATATATATATATATATATATATATATATATATATATATATATATATATATATATATATATAAACATTTATTATTTAATATTGTTTTTAGTTCATTTAGTATTATGATGAAATCGAAACATGTACTTCAATTTCTTTACAATTATTTATGGAGTAAAAGCCGGAACTTTTCAGGTCATATACCCTTACAATTTGACATAACTTCATATATTATATAATAAAAATGGTTTATCCGTCACAGTCACTGTGTAAACGTTAAATACGATGATTACATAAAATCTCATTATATAGATATTGCTTTATTACAAAAAAAAAAGATTTTCGATTACAAAAAGAGAACTGTTGTGTAAATTATCACAATATATACATACATGTTGGATCATAGCCTTGAATTGTATTTAGCATTTTCTTTGTGAAAAGTCCTTATGATGTCGTGTAATATAAATATTATTCTTTCTGATCCTTCCGCAGTCATACATCAAAACAACAATTATTCAGGATCGAATATATTTCATAAGTTTAAAAATCTACAGTGATTTATTTAAATTAATTCATAAAGATTAGATATTTTTTTTAAGATTGATAAATTTTGTATTAAACTTCAATTTAATATAAAAATGTTGCAAAATTAAAAGAAATATTATAAAAGAACAAAAAAACATAATATTTCTTTAATTAATGTTAAAAATATATGTAAGAATATTAATTATAAAAAAAGAGATCAAAATTTTAAAAATTTCATAAATATTGAAAAGATTGAATGTATCACATAATTGTATTAAAGATTTACATATTCTTAAATATATAATTGATATGTTTTTTAATACTCGCATGAAATTATATACTAAAAATAACTTAATAGACTTCCAAGAATAAATCTTTTTAAAACATTTCTTCTACTTTCACTTTCATTTATGGTCAAGTTTTTATTTTGACCCCATCAAAATATCATAGATCCGGCCCGTGATATAACATCGCATTGATAAAAACGGATGTCCGTTTTGTATTTTCAGTATATATATATATATATTTTTATTTTCTTAACACACAATCATATATATATAATATATATTAAAATTGGACATTGAACTTAAATAAATAAAGAAAAAGAAAAATACATAATAAAAGTACGTTACACATTTAGCATACTATGATATTTGTATATGTTTTTTATATTAATTTAAAATATATAAATTCATATTATGTTACAAATTTATAAAACTTTTTTATTAGTTTTTTCATATATGAGTATATAAATGTTTTTACCAGTAATTATATATATATATATATATATATATATATATATATATATATATATATATATATATATATATATATATATATATATATATTTCAATATTGATCTCTATCATCAAGAACATTATGAAATATTATAAGATAAAGAATAAAGAATAAAAATAAGAAGAACTAGATGGCATAATAATTGTCGATGTTAAATGTGTTACAACGAACCATACACGAGCCACAATTTAATAGTGGCATGCCCCACCAGTTCGCGGATTACCATGCCTTATTTTCATGATGTTTATAAACGAATCAGTGACAACCGGTTGGTCAGTACTGTTGGTCGTTATCGTCCGATCGGTCGTTATACATCATACATGTCGGACACGATCAAATAATAAACAAACTAAACAACAAACAACAAAAGGAACACAATAATCAACGTGTCCTCGGTTTGTAACGGCGCGCGTTAACCGATAATCCGAATCGTGGGCGTTACAGAATCGCTTTTAAAAGTGTTTTATCAGATTTATCCGACGTTTGGAAGCTGAAAAACGAACCATGAAACGTATAATTATATATTTGACGACTGCTTTGGTGAGTCATTACGTTTATTTATTATAATATATATATATATATATATATATATATATATATATATAAATGGATGGATGTGTGTGTGTGTTTGAAATGACACTACAGGACGTACATAATTTTTATACAATTATATTATTATCATTCGCGAATATTCTACGTTTTTATTTGAATATATATATATATACCAATAACTGGTATTCAAAATATTCGATATGTATGACATAATAATGTGTCGTTTAATAACGTTATGTGTATAATTTGCTATTTTATTTCACAATGATTTATTATTATTATATTTTTAATTTGAAAAAAATTAAAATGTACGTCCGGATTCACTGATCACATGTTTCTAATAGATTTTATTTATATTATATTTGTTTTTAATATTTTCTTATATAAATCCATTATAATGCATAAATGTAATATATACTATAGTTAGATTTAGAACGAGTTTTTTTTTGATGTAATGATATTTTTCAGATTTTATCTCGAGATATCGCTTGTATTTTTCAATTTCATTTTAAGACACATATTTGTTTTACTTAAAATAATGTCAAAAATTATTTATTAATAAAAATAAATATTTAGAGGTTAAGTGATAGTTATTATTACGAATTTTAATAAAAAGATTGAAAATTAATAAAGAATAAAATGACACTAATCTATTTTGTGAAATCGCATTTAAAAAAAAATGTTTCTTTAATTAATTATTTTTTGATATATTTAAAAGAATAACAAAGATTTTCGATCAATATTAATTTTAGTAACGTTATCTGTAATGTATTTTACATCAGTGATTTTATATGAAACTGAATTGTGAATTTTAAAATTTAAAAAAATTCTCAATAGATCAGAAATGTTAGCATCTTATTATTTTATTTTAAAACATATTTCATAATTGAATAAAATTAACAAATATATAAATTATAAAAAAGAATAATTTATAATATCACTGTTCTATCAATATTTTTTTTAATTTTCTTCTTAATGTCATTAATATTATAGAAAGAGAATTCTATAATCACGTTGTTTATATTATTTTAATTCTATATATTACAATAATTATATTCTTTGATAATTAGTAATTTTCATATTTTTTTTTAAATATAAATAAAATTGATGCTGTTCTATTTAATTAAACAGTATTAAATAAATTTCTCATATTTTAAACTTCGATCATTGACAATTAAAGCATGGAAATCAATTCTATTAAATATGTGTTATATTTAAGTAATTAATCAAAAATATTCACAATATAGTTTTATGTTTTATACTATTTTTTTTTACATAAATATTAATATTGATAAAAATACGACGTTTAGAAAACATTTGACTGTTAATTATATAAATAATTCAATAAAAAAAAGATGATATATCAGTGAACGTGTTCCATTTTAATAATCTGACCAAATAGACCACAAAACAAGTTTTTCATATAATTTACATTGGATTAATTAACATACCAATATTTATGTGTACACTTCCACAATTTTATTTAACATTCTTCTAAAATATATAAATTCATTTATGCAAAATCAAATTAAAAAACAATTACAGTTGCTTATAACTAATAAAATGATTATGAATCATGAGATTATTATTATTATTATTATTTATACTTAACATGTAAATATTTCTGTGTTAAATGAACATATCAAAAATTAACAAAAAAAATATTAAATGAAATGGAATAATTTTATTTAATTGATAAGATTATTATTATACATTATTTTCATATTCTATGGCATTTTATTCTTTATATACATTTTTTTAATTTAAATTTATTTTTACTTTCATCTCTATAGATAGACTATATAACTAAAACTAATATAAATCTTATATATATATATATATATATATATATATATATATATATATATATATATATATATATGTAATACTTATTATATTTTTATATCTAAATGAATTTTTACAACAATATGTTAATTGATATTTAGTTTCCAAATTATTATTATCGCTATAAAAATGAACTCACAAACACATGCACGTATATCTATATATATATTTATATATATATCCATATCATAAAATTGATTTTATATTATTGTCACATCTTGCACCATGCATTAGTGTTAACTCTTCAACTTTCACCTGTTCATCGTATTTTATTCGCTAGTATATTTACATTTTTTTCACATTTTGTTATGTTTTTTTTTTCACTAAAAATTAATATATCAGAAGTGAAAATTGAAAATTAAAATTATTTTCAAAAAACACGTCCAAATATTCATTTTAGTATAATAAAATATTTTACTATAAAACTACTGGTAAAAAAAATATTAATTATAGCGAATTTAGTTAAAAATTATTTATTCTGCTATATTAATTTATTTATAAAGTTGATTTATTCTATGTTCAAAATTTCAATTTATTTATAAATAAAATTTAAATTAGTGGTTTATAGTTGAATAAACTATATATAGTAAAACTAACATATGATATTAAAAATATTATTTAATATATTTTAATATATTTAACATTTTTAAAATGTTAAATATATTAAAAAAATAGTAATGATGAGGCATTAAAAAATCAAAACTTTGCATGTTTTACAAAAATTCTAAATAATATTGATTTGACATTAAAATTAGAAAATAATGCATTCTTTTCAATATAAAAAATAACAATAATTTGTTTATTTTAATATGTAATGTTATATATATATATATATATATATATATATATATATATATATATATATATATATATATTTATATATGATTTTTCGAAAGTAAATCAATTAAAACATTTTTTTGCATGAAAACTAAAAAAATATATGTGATATTTTATAGTTTCTAGAACCTGTTATGCGTTAGAAAAACTTTCAACCAAATAAACTATTGTGTTTGTGTGTGTGTCGTTTAACGATGCAACAGTTAAATTAACAATTAGTTAATTTTGTATAATATATAATCATTCTTGAATAGGGCCTAAACCGGAAACGTCATCTTTAAAAATAGTAATGATATTATACCAAATGGCAATAAACGTTATTTTATTTCTCATTAAAAATTATATTTTTTTATGATTTTAAAAACAAATATGTATGTAATATATGTTTTAATTGCGACACTATAACTGATTCTCAATTAATGAGTACTGACTAAAAGATTATTTTGATTATGTTGTCGACCTTGTTAGCTGTATAGAGAACGAATACACACACACATACATACATATATATATATATATATATATATATATATATATATATATATATATATATATATATATATATATATATGAAATATTAAATATTTATGGAAAAAAAGACATTATGACTAATTTCATTATTGAAAATTATTTTCTCAAATATTCAATATATAATTTTGACATATAATACAAATATTATCTACAATAAATAATTAAAATCCCTTTTAAGTTCTGATATAATTTTTGCAATTTTGCAATATTTTTTTTAATAATTCAATTTATCAAAATATAAACAACTATCATAATTTGTTAATGAATTATATTATATTTATAAATCAATTAAATAATATGTAAATTCATTAGCACATTACATTAATCAAAGACGTCATATTAATATATTTTATACATAATATCAATATAAATATTAAGTTATTCGTAAAATTTTTGAAATTTATAATCACAAAATCGCCGTTCTACTAAACCAAACCACACGTTTTTTTTTTACTGTAAAAGAAATGTATGTATCAAATAGTTAGTGGTACTTGTTTGGTAATGGAAAGCAATTTACAGCTACTTTTGATGACTCTTTTGTTATATATATATATATATATATATATATATATATATATATATATATATATATATATATATATATATATATATATATATATATATATATATATATATATATATATATATATATATATATATATATATATATATATATATATATATATATATATATATATATATATATATATATATATATATATATATATATGTGCATACAAAGAAAACTGATAACAATAGAACACTGTGAATGAACGTCGATAAGAGAAAAGAAATATAATAATATCTGGACGAATCGTGGAAAAAAATATCACTGATAAAAGAATATACTATTGTAACGCGAATATTTCTCAACAGTAGACGTAGAAAAGAAAAATAATAATAAAAAAAAGAAGGTGGACAATATTTCTCGGTACTCGATATCAATATTCCGAGTTCAACTCCGTGCGAACATATTGCAAATCTTCGACGACGATCACGTACAGCGATTTTTCATGGAAAACATCGATATAAAAATATGATAAAATGTATAAAAATGATATAAAACATACGAAGTCCGGATGTTTTCAGCAAGATCGCTATTGTAATAAATACACTACGTCAGTATAATATGATATATATGTATACATGTATATATATATATATATATATATATATATATATATATATATATATATATATATACATATAAAAAAATAAATTAGTATAATTGAACAATTCACTATATATTTATCAGTAATGCTATGAATATTTTATCAAAAATAAAGAGTTCTCTAGAACCTTTTTTAAATTAAAATTGTTTTCATTTTAAAATTTAACTCTATCAATTTTACAATTTTTCTTCATACAAAGATAATAGTATATGTTGTACTTCAAAGTATTTATTTAAACAAATAATTAAAAAAAAAAAATTAAAATTAACAAAAATTCCAATATTGAATATTATTAAATAAACAACACAACAATTATAATGAAATTTAATATTGGTATATATATATATATATATATATATATATATATATATATATATATATATATATATATATATATATATATATATATATGATTGAAAATTTTATTATGAAATAATCACTTTAATTATTAATAGATATGTATGAAATATATTTTTTTATACAGACATAAAACATATTAGAAATTACAGTGAAAATTGATCGTAGGAATTAAAAAGAGAATATTTTATGAACATATAAATCTTTCATGTTTATTTGATATGCATAATATATAATAATTTTATATTCGTTTTGACATTTATATACTTTTTAATTTGCCGTTTTGATGTGTATAAATATACTAATGATGTAAAATTTTAACTGTCATTGAAAATATTACGTTAATGCAATTGTGGTAATAATTATATTTATGTAATGAAAAGTCATAAAATTTAAATGAAACTAATTATTTCAGAATTTTCCTCGTATATTATTACATTACGTGATATGAAACGTTAATAATTTGTTTCTCATAACGTATAATATTCTCATTGTTGAGGATCACGATTAAAAATTTCTTATTGAATATAATAAATTCAACCTGTTCATTTTAATGTCTTTTTATTAAAATTTATATAAACAATTGTAGCATTTCTAAAGAAAAATTAGAATATATTTGAATTCCATTTCAAATCTAAAATTTTGTATTTACTATCTATAGTTTTATTAATAAGCAGATATAGTTATAAGGCACGTTTTTTTTACTAATATATTTAAGGAAAAATAAAAATTTAATCAACTTTCAATTTTTTCTATATGTGAAAGTGATATTTAAGAAAAAGTTTGTGTATTGAATCACAGTAGATACAAATATTTAAATATGCACCTAATATATATAAAAGTACTTATCATTATTATTAACATTTTTTTTATGTAGTTTATGTTAATTTTTTGCTCTTTTTTTAAAAAAAAAATCAGCATACTATATAATATACGAGTAAACATTATTTTATGTAAAGTTCATTTTACTATGCATGTAATCTGGTATGGTAAATTATGATAATAAAGTCTTATATATTTATATATACGTAACATGAAATATATTTAATAAAAAATATAATTATATGAGTGAATTATTTATTATAAATATCTCATATGTGCTGTGATAACCTAATTAATAAACACTAATATTATATGGTATACTATAAATTATATAGTAAATTATGTTTGTATGTGTTGCTAGAAAATTTTGTTAAAAATATTGATTATTTTAAGTTTAGCATTCATTAAATGATTTGATAAAAAATTAAATCAATGATATATATATATATATATATATATATATATATATATATATATATATATATGAATTAATATATAATTAGTTCCACATTTGCACCATTTTCTTATCATATTGCAAAAATAAAAGTATACATCGCGGTTTTTTTCTCTTTCTGATAATGGAATTACGTGCAGGAAACATGTCGCTTTTTTTTTTGTTAATTTTTGCGGTTTAGTTTTGTTAATATTTGTGAAAATAAATATTCTGTACTAATAATATAATGAGTGTATATTTAATATCCGTATTATAACGTTTTTCCGGTCAAATTACCACAATTTAATTACTCATATCTGAATTTAACTTTTCGTTATGTCTGATACATTTTTCTTTTTTAAATATATTCATAGGATATTTCAAATATAATATATGCAAGATGATATCACGTGTATTAAATATATATATATATATATATATATATATATATATATATATATATATATATATATATATAAATATATATATATATATATATATATATATATATATATATATATATATATATATATATATATATATATATATGAAAAGCAAAGATATTTAAACATTTTTTTTAATGAATTACCTGGTAACAGTTATTATTTATATTGTATTATTATGTTTTCAATTTTTTACATTTTATAAGCAAATCCATATATAATTTTTTTCATAGAATAATTATATTTTAAATTATTCTCTAATCTATTATATATTCAACTCACTATTTTAAACTCATATTTGAAAGGTTTAATTTAGTGTATAAAATCAATATATCAAAATATATTTTACTTCTATGTGAAAAATACTATACTATAATTCAATATACTATATATAATATATGATATATATATAAATAACTTTCATTTGTATAATAGTTATATTTTTAAAATATAATATTTACATTATTTATTATTTTAAAAATAACAATAATCATATATTATAGATGAATGTTAAAATTATCATCTGCCTTAATTGCTATTTAATTTACCATTATTATTATCACTTTTATCTTGCTATTGTTAAAAAAAAAAACTAGCCATAAACTTGATGTCATTTGTGCACATAGATTTTTTTTTTTTTTTTTTTAGAAATAAAAGATGTATAAATAACCGTATGTATTGTTTATTTAGCTATTCGCAACAAATACTAACCGAAGGTCAACACCTATGAGATGAATTCTTCAGATCAATGTTTATATTGCAGTTTTAGATGCGTATCGTTTACCAATACATTATAATTATGATTGCATATAAAGTTACATAGAAAATTCACACAAAACTGGTATGATGAGACACGCCACGAGTCTCTCATACATGAGGATCAGCACCTGCTACAATCATTTGTCACCGTTATAACACTGTTTCATAACCCATTTTTTTTCTTTCTTTCATACTTTCATGACCCATTTTTGTTTTCATTCAGATTTACTTATTTCTATATAAATCATATTGACAGTATAATTAACAATATATTTTACAGGCTTATGTCATATAATATATAAGAAATATAATTTTTCGCTTTAAAAAAACAAGAAAAAAATTAAACGATTAATTATTTTTACTACAGTCGTTCAAGGTCAGTAATATAAATGTGTAATTAAACATATTGTAACCTTAAAAAAGGATATTACCTTTGATTGATTTACCAAGATACGGCATATTTTTTTTATTTTCAATTTTACTTTAAACCTTTAGATTAAAAATATTCATATTTCAATTTTTACACATATAAGTTAATTATATGATTTGAAAATTATAGTATAGGCGATTTTTAATCAATTAGTTATGTATATATTTATAGTTTTAGAATTTCATTTAATATCTGTTGTTATATAATAATACAATTATTCCAACTATATTCTGAGAATCTTTAGGTTTCTATTAAGCGTATGAATGATTATTTTTTTATTGTAACAAAAAACGATAATTTTATATGATTACATTATTTTCAGAATAAAAATTGCTTTAGCACGAAAAGTATTATTATTTGTATAAAATAGTTTTTATTTTTTGTTCACGATCTTCAAAATTAATGTTTTAATATCTTCTCATGACGTCATTGTACATTTTTATAACATATAATATAATAAAAACTTCTAATGTATATTTTAAAAATTATGTTTCACATTTATTATTTTCGTATACATAAAATCGTTTTCAAAAAAAAAAAAAATTTTTTTAGATCCATTATTACCGTAAAAAAAATTTAATCGTAAAAAATAACACATTATGTGACATGTTTGCACTTTTTTTTTGCGTATAGATTCTGAGAAAATCAGATTTATGTTATTAGCACCTATAATTTGCATATGCAAAATTTTACTGTGAATTCGTACTACAAAATATTATGTTGAATTATAAATCGTACATTTTATTGTTAATTGAATTTTATTTATATCACAATCAAAATTAAATTACACATACTTCATCTAAAATTATTTATATATAATATAAAAATAATAATATAATTGTTACTTAACATTTTATCATTTTGAAATATCATTTATGCTTTTATATTTTAAGTTTATTTATTTTATTATAATTTTAATGTTATACGACATTGATAATTATTCTATATATTCATTTTATTTAAATTATTATAGCTTTATTTTAGGAGGAACATTGAATATATAATAAATTACCCTTTTAAAAATAAACATTATATTACGAATGATAAATTGTACAATCAAACTTTTAATATTGATTGTATATTATTTTAATTTCTGATTTTATTAAATATATAATATATTATGATTCAAAAAATATAGTAATACAAACCATTTAATAAAAAAAATAAAATATGAATTGTATGAAGTTTAAAATATCAAATCATTTAAAAAAGTTTTCAAAGAAGCTTATAACTAAAAAGATGGATTTATCTAATAGACGCTTAAAATAGTAATACTTTTGAAATCTTTTCAAAAGAATAATTAACATTTTTTTATCTTCCTTTATACCTTCATCGTTATAAATTAGTTTTAAAAATTAAAATAAATCAAAAGATGTAAATATTTCTATTAAAATAAAATTTCTAAAATGTAAAAATTAGAAATTATTATTTTCAAATAATCTTTAATATTTTTTATAATATCTTTGGTTTCCAGACATTAATAGTAGCAATTTCGTCAATGCCACAAGATCAAATGCGTTATCAGAACGAAGATTTAATTAGATATATCCAACCTAATCAATATAATTTTCCATTAAATAATAATTACAATAATAGAGTATATAGAAGTATAATAAATATTCGTAAGCGTCATAGATTTCCAAGCTATTTAAATAATAACACTGCAGTGCAACGATTAGGAAATGGATCGTTGAAAATTCTTAATAGAGATTCACCACGAGGTAAGAGAGGTAAATTGCTTGTACATTGAACGCTTTTTTTTACTTTATATTAAATAAAGTTAATGTTATTTTTGTTTTAATTTACAATATTTATATATTTTAGGTACAGTCGATGGTTCTGATATAGTGTTTCCAGGACCTCATTCAGATAGACGTTCTGAATATCCAAAGACTACAATTGGAGGTTCATGTAGAACTTCATTAGGATACTGTGAAGATAGTGTAAACTATCCTGAAAAGTTGATTGATGAATTATTAGCAAAAAGTGTTAGTTTTGACTTTGATATTAGCTGATGTTAAAATATGATTTTATCATAAAGTTATAACAAGTTTTATTTTTAGAATGTTGAATACAATTCAATATTTGGAGTAGATGATCCTGAAACAAAAGATATAGTAATCGGACAAAGAATTGATAATCCAGAAGATTTAGAGCTTTGTCAGGTTGAAAGAAAGGTGTTGTATATAAATATTAATAATTGTTAGAAATTCATTAATTATCATACATTGTTTTACATTCGAATCAATTTATTTAACAGACCATTTTTCCGAAAGAAGCACAAGATAAAAACGAAGTTTGGAATACTATAGTAAATCATGGAAATAGTTACAAACAAGGAATAACAGTTGAAATATGTCTGTGAGTAGTCAAATGTCGATCACAATCTAATATACTAATTATATGATTATTTGTTTATTTAAAATTGTGATTTTTTTTTTTTTAATTAGAACACCGAACACTCAATGCGATCATATCGAGCATAGTTTCAGTTATAGAAGTGTTTGCGAACAGAAATACATATATAGACCTATGTTGGCGTTGGATCGTACAACCAACGAGACCAGAATGAATCAATTCAAGATGCCAAGTTGTTGCAGTTGCACCCTTAGACCAGAAAGTGCTTTTTCAACTCGCAGTGCAGCAGTCGACGATTCAAGCGATCGAAGAAAAAAAGTTGCACGAGGCATGTGAACTATATAATAAATAATCATTAATAGATTATTGATTATGTTGTACATTAACAAAATTGTGCCTTGTAATTATTAGACCATAAAATAATCTTCACTCATTGGCGAAATATTTATGCCGTTGATGCTTTTGACATTTTAAACTATTGGTTTGTATATATTTATTGACGAAGATTTATAAAATCGACAAAATTAAATGAAACCAATTTTATAAACAAACATATATATATATATATATATATATATATATATATATATATATATATATATATATTTATACAATGTGAAACTAAATTGTTATATATTTATTATTGTTTTAATCTAGTCGTTAATTTATATACTTTTTTTTTAATAATATTTCTATCAAATGAAAAGAAATGAAATATGTTAAATATAACTTTTAGTATTCACACACAAATAAAGATACAATACAATTATTTTAGATATTTCGATAAAATTTATATCAGTTGGTATAATTAGAAAACAGGCTGTATATTGCTTGTCATTATTGATCTCTATCATTGATGTAATACTTCTTTTTTAAAATTGAATTCGTTTTATTAATACTTATTTAAAGATTGAACATAAAATTGATAACTGGAAAGTGTAAATAATATAAAATTTAGAAAAGCAATTTTATTTTTACACAATGGTCAAAAAAATGTAATACTAAAATATTAGTATTCTTCATATTATTTTATAATAGTTTGAAAACTGGCATATCTGGTAATCATATAAATCTTATTATAAGATATTATTATTATAAATTTGTATTCTATAATGTATTTAATGTATTAAATATATCAAGAGCTGATAATTAAACGTAGAGCTGGTATTTAAACTCCGTTGAAGAATTAGTTCAGCATTTAAATATTGTTATATAAAGGAGTTGAAGCTTTTATATATACAGTTTGTTTTGGAATTAGTTAAAATATAATTTAATAACTGATGTGCTAAGATTATTTGATGGTCTACATAAGATATCAAATTTCTAGTTTATCTTTTATATTAATAATTCTCTCATTATTATTATTAATTTTTATAAATATTGTATATTAAAATAAACGAAGAAATTTGAATCTAATATTTTGAAATTGTATATTAGGATCGACATTGATTCAGACTCTTAATGTTTAATTATTACTCGTTTTGCCATAATTATATTACGTAAGCTTGCCCAATAATAGATTGTAAGCATAACAATATTTAATTTTATTAATATTTTTTTTTTATAATTAATTGTATAAAATCGAAATTTTAATCAATAAAAAAATATAATATGAAAATATTCAAATATTAGTATATTCTGTGCCCCCTTTTTTTCTTAGTAGTTGCGGTGTTTTTGTGATTCATTATATAATTAAACCACATTCATAATGACGACTACTTTATTTAAAAATTACACGTAATATGTCAAATTTTATTATATTAAGTCATAAAGTATATATTTTATTTCTTTCGAATTGTGTGATAATATTAGATATGTAAAAGTTTGTATTTTAATTAGAATTAAGACACATATTTATTATTAATTATAATATTGAAATATATAACTTTGCATAAAATATAAGCTTTATTTTTTAATACCCAACAAGTAGCATTAAAAGCTTTAGTAGTGGAAGTCCATGGAAATTTTAAAATTAATATATTGCACATATAATTTTTACATAATAATATATTAGGAATTTTATCTAAATTAATCAGTAAATATTTGGAAATACGATATTAATAATTTTAGCTTATATTTTTAATCAGCAATATTAATTGGTAAAGAATATTTTTAATTTGGAATTTATCAATCAGTATGATATGAACAAAATAGCGTTATTATTGAAATTACAATATTATAATATATTATTTAACTTATTGAACATTTTGAAAACTTTTTGCAAAACTTTATTAGAAGAATATGTCACGTTGTGTATTATAAAATACACACGCACTTACGCACAAACACGAATATACTTTTACTATAAAAATATAATATATTTTGTGACAATTTAAGTTATTTAATGACTGTGAGAAGAAATGTAAAATTGTCTTGAATGTGAACGAACAAGACGAAATTGATTTTCAAAATTACGTTTCGTCTAGAAAAACTTCATTTTCGGTCAAAGAACGTCCTCTTATACGACTGAAACGCGGCAACTTTTCAGCAAACATCTGCGGCTGAAAAACTTCAGTGTATATACATATGTAGAAAAATATTTTTCTTCTCTTATTATTTATCCTTAATGACAAATTCATCCGCTCGAAAATCTTACGAAATTGTATTTTTTTTGGAAATAAAATCAAGGCGAAAAATATTTTTTTAATGTAAAATTAAAAAAAAATACTAAAAGAAATTTTATAACTTAAATAATTTCTGATTTTAATATATTAAACTAATATATATATTATATTATATATACAGCGTGTCCCATTATGAAAATAACTATCGAAAAGTGTAATTATTCACTATAAACATTCCTTTAAAGTCAGGCGTTAAAAGCTAACTACTTTTTAAGTATTTTGATGACGTTAATGATACTCAGAGATAGTAGTGTATTATACTTATATAATTTAAATTAAAAGATATAGAAAATATAGAATATTTCCAAAATTTATATAACTATCGGTTTGCCTGCAATTTATATGTTTTTCAAAAATTTAATTAAAGTTGTTTGTTTTGATTGTTAATGTATATTTTTATAATAATATTAAATAAACAGTATAGATCTTTTAATTATCAATTTCAATCTATTTTGAAAAAAATATTATATATCTTAAATATTTATTAAGAATTCTTTTTCTTTTCGAGAACCATATATTTCGTATTTTTAATTATAAAAAAATATATATTTTTTATATAGGAAATGTTGCCGATATTTGAACCTGCGAATTACAGTTAAATAAAATATTAAAGTTAAATGAAAATTCTGAGAAGTTAATTTTATTTGATACGAAATTTAACTTAGAAATTCGACGTTACATTATGATTTTTTTTTACTTTTATTTGTGAAAAGTGAAAGAAAAAAAAAGAACGAGCGAAATATACTAAAATTAGGCGCTGATTTCAGGGGAAATTGTTGTATATATAATATGAAATGCTTCGAATCATAATCATAATATAACATAATGCCGATATTAAGTTATATATATATATATATATATATATATATATATATATATATATATATATGCAAATACATACATATATGTATATAAAAATATATTCACGTGGTGTTTATTTATACGGCATTAACGGATAGCTTTAATATGCTATTTGGATAATTTCGAGTCGAAAAACGGATCCGGTCAGTATTTTATTGGCGTAATTTTCGCTTTCGGAAATCAGAAACGTCCGGAAAATTTTTCGGAATTTTTTTCTTAAATTATTCCGATCGATCTTCATTGTTGTATCGCGGCGATTATCAATATCAATCATCGTACCATCAATGAATATATATATATATATATATATATATAAAGAAGGAAACTTAATGGGAAAATTCGATTCGTTTTCCGTCCGGCGTGATTCGATTATTTTTCCCTTATTGGATGACTGGGCCCTCTTTGTCGAAAAAATTTTCCGCCGAAATTTAACTGAAACGTTTCGAATCGTCCTCTATTATTTAGATTAGATAACGTTGTATGCGATTAGTTCTATATACAGGTTTGTCGAGAAAGTGGTGTGCGCTATTATTAATTTATTCATGAAGATTATCGTTGCAGAAAAGAAAACGGCATTTCCGGAAAATGTTTATATTATTCAATTATCGGATTATCAGCTCGAAAATACGAAGAAATTTTATAAATTGAAATTTTGTATTTTACTTTTTACTATGAAATTTTATATACCATAAATGAAAATATAAAAAAAAATATTTATCATATTACATATAAATATATAACACACCGATATAAAAGTTAATTTCTTTACAGCGCTGTCAATATTTGTGATGTTCGCATTACGACAATTATCCGTCGTATTATAATTAAGCCGATTACTTTATCGTAAAATTTTCATGTATCAATAGCGTCATGGCCGTGTATTCGTTTGTTAAGCTCGATTTCTTCGATAACTGTACGGATATATACATTTTATTTTCTCGTAAAAATCAATCAAATCTCTCGAACACATAATTATTAAATATTTCACACACACACACACACACACACACACACACACACACACACACACACACACACACACACACACACACACATATATATATAAATAATAATATATCTATAATAGCGTATCATTTTAATATCATGTGAATTATAAGTAGACGTAATTTATCGCTGATAACGCTACTAAAATAATTATACCGAAAATGAAAGTAATAAAATCGTCCTTTCGGAACGTCGCATAAATCACATATATGGGATTAAATCGACGATTTGTGTTATTGTTCGAGTGACGAAAATATGCGTCATTATGTTAAAATGTGTTCATTTACCACGTCATAAAACGGAAAATTGATTTTTTTTTTCAGTCTGAAATGTAATTTATAATATAATTTTTCATAGAAAATGGTGTTTCATTTTCTATAAGTTTGCATACAGATTTTTAAACTTATATATCAATATATTATATAATAATTGTTTATTCTTATTTGTATTTTCATATAATTTCGTTAATATAAAAATATATGTATATATACATATGTATGTCGATTCCATGTATATATAATATATATTCCATACATTTCAATATGTAATATATTATTATCAAGTTATCACCGTATTCAAATTTATGCAACAATTAAATCCATATATGAAATTCATATGCAATATATTATAATACATACAACAGTAATAAAAAAATGTTGAATAATATTTATAATTATGAATGAAATTTTTTTATAAAAATGAATATAAATATTATCACACTAAAAAGTAATGATTTTAATATTGATAATGTTAAATTTTTGTTTTAAAATTAATTATAATTAAAATTTATAAAATTCTCTTATTACTTTGTATAATATAATATTAATATTTTTTACGACATGGTGAAATTGCGATAATTGATATTTTACGATCGTATACTGAAATTACAAAATGAAATAAATCAACGTAAAATAAATCATCACTTTTAAAGTGAACCAGAAAAATAAATCTTCTAAATTTTTATCTTTTTCTTTTTGTTGGTAGATTTATTTTTACACGGTAGAATTATTACCTTTAATCACAATCGTTTATCACTTCACTATATTTTCTATTATTTCTATTTCTCTTCTGTGTCGTCTTTTTATTTATGTGTTTTTTCGTGTTTAAAGCTTATTTATTGTTATTTCTATTTAAAAAAAAAATCCGTATACATTATTCAATATGTGATATTTTAATTAAATCGACGTTGACTTTTTAAATATGAGACAGTCAACATAATTGTTCAGAAAGATATAATGCAGTACTAGAAAATTTTGATGGATGACATTAAAGTCTAGATTTCAATATTATTTAAACTGCTATACTAAATCAAATTTTCCTTTCAAACATTTTTACATATCAAAAAAAAATCGTTTAGTTCATCATTATATATCTGAAATTTTTTTTAATAATTATCAATAATATTAAAGGATAAGATATATATATATATATATATATATATATATATATATATATATATGAACGAATTTATATGTATAATATAGAAGAAAAATGCGAATTTTCGACCCAAAAGAAACACGTACAATATAACAAATGACCGCAGAATTATTTTTAAGTGTAAAATTTGATGAATTGCCTTATTCACGGTCCGAAAACTATGACTATTTGTTGAATGAGTTTATTTCCCGTACAAACTACTATATATATATATATATATATATATATATATATATATATATATATATATATATATATATATATATATACATACATATATACATAAACATCCTTATAATATATTTACGCAATTTATATTGAACAGTATAATATTATAACATCTAGCCGTAGGAAAAACTTCATAAAATTGAATTTTTTAAACTCGTTATTATCGCGCAGTGAAGAGCACGTTTTTCATATCGCGAAAAATTTCTCATTTTACACAGACTTTTAATAGAGTGAAATATTGTCAGTGTCGATTGGGTAGGAAATTTAATGAAAAATATTTTTTTTTTGTTCTTGTTGCTTTGACTTTTATTTTTGTTTATATAATTGAGTGAATATAACACGAATGTAACATATTTATTATATATTTATATAATATTAATTTTAATAAAATATAATCGATTTATTTTTATTATTATTATCATTTTTATTATTATATTACGAAAAAAACACCAGCATGATTTAAATTATTCACTTTTTTAAATTAAAAATTAATTTTTAATTTTAATGCAGGAAAATCGTAAAAAAAATATTTCAGAAAATTGGATATTATAAACAATACGTTTTTCATCTCATACTTTTATTTTTAAAACACGTGCTAAATTCATATACAATGTATAATACTTATATATATATATATATATATATATATATATATATATATATATATATATATATATATATATATATATATATTATAAATAAAAATTCTAACACTGATTTATAAGAGAAAATATAGCATAAAATAGAACTTTAATTTTTTTCATAATAATTTTTAAAGTGAAATTTTAACGACTTAAACCGCTATGCAGTTTTTAACCGCATTTCAACAATTAATTTCATAATGGTTCGTCAAATAACTGCTATTACAATTAAAACATTTTTCATGTTGAACTGGCTATTTGAATAATTAAATTGAGATCAAATATATATATATATATATATATATATATATATATAAATTTTATTTAACAAAATAATTGCAATTTTATTAATGAAATATAAATGAAAAGTTTCATTAAATCGAAACCACAAAATAATTAACAACCAATATTAATTGGCATTCCAAAAATACACTAAATACAAATTTTAATAATGTAAAAAAAATTTAAATTTTTCTTTCACACCAAATCACTCATAGTAATTAAAATATTACATTTTTATTTTAATATTTTTTTTTAAAGTACAGATCAAATGATTAAAAATAATTTGTGTTTAACGCATCTATTACGTAAATATTTTTATGAAAACACATTATTCTAACTTTCATGTGTTTTAAATATGAAAACGTAAATATCTATAATTATCATTCAATCATGACGCGCACATTTCAATATAAATATTTTGATTTGAAGAAAAAAAAAACTCGATTGAAATTCAGACATTCTTTCTTAGATTGGCTATCGATTTTCAACCGATATTTTTAATATTCGAAAATCTTTTTTCACATAATAAAATGTATCGTATTATGCGAAATTTAAATCGTATTTTTATAAAAATAAAATTATTTTCATCATATATAAATATAATAATACATCTTCCATAAATAATTCTAATTATATTAATATAGATACGATAAAATAAAATAACTTCTATTCTATGAAATATTAAATGACGATTCTTAATATTTTAACTAAGACCTAATTTGTCTTAAATAAGTATAATAGTAACTGAACTACGGTAAAACCTCGTCTTGCGAACTTAATATGTTCCAACTTGAAGTTCGTATTTCGAAACGTAGTTTTCCATTACGCTTAAGAAGAAATAATTACAATGTGTCGAAAACTTTCTTCGCAATATGCCACCTCGTAATTTTATTTCATAAATCATAATGAAAATGTAATTTTTCATATATAAATATATATATATATATATATTCATTCGTATCTTTAAATTAAATGTATATCTAAAAGCTAAAAATAGATTGTGAAAAAAGTTCGTTAATTGAAATATTATTATATAGCAGATATATCTTGACGAATTTCGATCAAGGATAAAAGTATCCTGGCTGTAAAAATCTTAATCTTGCGATGTCGGAAGTCATAAATATACCTTTAATCCCGTACTTTTCCAGGGACATCACTCGTTTTACTTGTAATTGAAAACGACAATCGTTTTAAACTGAGAACAAAGAAAAGTCGACTTATATACCTGAAAATCAATTTGCGATTAGCGAATAACAATTAATTTCAATGTTAAAGGTGTTCATTTTATCAACATTCAAGGATGCGAAATGTTCGATAATTACATTTGTCACAATTATTATATTTATATTGTATATAATAATTAATCAGACTTAGATTATCCGTGAACGAGTTGAATAATGTCGTATATCATTTTGTCATTGTCACTATCATTAATACTCTGGTATTGAGTATTTTAAAAATTAGGTCATATAATATTGTCCAAGTTAGCAAATTAAAAATTTCAACACATTATATTATATTATATATGAATGGTAAATCATCAACATCATAAAACGACAGTAAAATTGTCACGGGAAGAAAAACACAGAAAGCTATTAAAACTCACACTGGTATTTTTTTCCGGAAAAGCTGTATATTGCTGATAATTTTCTTGTCATTGACACGTACTTTTTCATCCTCGAAGGTCAGATTTATGTTGAAGTGGGTCATCATTATAACATGAAAGGAACCAAAAAAAAAAAAAAAAGAAGTATATATGTAATGGTTGTTAAAACGATCGCATAACGTTTAAAAAATAATATTTCCATGTCCAGGTATATATAATATGTAAATATATAATATTTTGTTAAAGATTTTCCTTCGATGCTTGAATTTGTTTGTCTTGCAGAGATTTACAGTCAATAACTTAGAACATAAAGTTGTAACACGTCTTTCTATTTCTGTACTAAAAGTCGTATTAAAAACAAATGTTTACACGACTAGATTATTTATTTTGATAACTACGTATATTTTTGTACGCGATTTTTTTTTCAATTTATTTATATTTTAAAATATATAAATATACAATCATCCATCAAACATTTTAATACGAGAGTCATGTTAATTATCAAAATATTTTTTTTTAATTTTTTAACATCAAATTACTGACAAAAAAAAAATAATCTAAAATTTAAAAATGATTTATTCAAAATAAATTATAAATTTTGTGAATCGTGAATTTTCCAATTTTCCGACGTGCGTCAAAAACGAAATCGCATTCTACGATAATCCGAATAATCGAACGGTGTCTTCAATTTGTCGAATCGCGTTGTTCAAATACCGTGTTAAACGAATGATTACCGTAATGCGTTATATGTAATAGAATATTTTACGTTTTATACGTTATCGCGCGTCCGTGAGCGTGTTATGTAATTTACGCTTTAACCCGTTCGCCGCCATGGAAAAATTTGTGGAAAATTAAGGTCGTTTTTCGCGGATCGTTCTTATTATCGAAAATAATGGCTTTTTAATAATGATAAACAGTCGAAAGTTTATTCGAAAAAAAATTTTCCCTCTCTACGACATTTTTGTACATGCGCAAAGGTAACATAGTTTGATGAACCGATACAATGTGTGCGAAAAGTGCGTTTATTATAAGAAAAATATTTTTTTAAATATATTCAGAAATCAAATATTTATTTTATTATTTTAATATTGTTATTATTGATTTTTAGAATTTTTAGAAAAAAATAATATATTTGAAAATTCAACGTGAAGCTTGTGATTTAATCATATAAAAAAAATAATTAACTCCAAAAATCCTATACTATGTGGATGTCGCTTTAATAGTTTATTTATTTATTTATTATTGAATTATAAATAATTTCTATATGTAATATTCTATATATTATTTATTGTTTTTTTTATAAATATCATATTTTAAGAATTATACATTTTCAAGTAAACCACTTCTTTAATACTTTTTAATAAAATTATACTACTTAAAATAGTAATTTAATTAGTGTAGTAATTTTATTATATTTTATTTAAAATATAATAAAGATTATTTAAGAATGTTTTTTTTTAAATGATATCAGTTTGTAATCTTAAATTTCATATAAAATTTTAACTATGCAATTTTCAGACTGATTTTTTCTGCGAGACATGAATTTATTTTATTAATAATTGGAAATTTTAAATATTAAAAAATATATTTTGAATTAAATCGATAAATTTAATTAAAAAAAATATATCTATAATAATACATTCGACTTCTAAAATAATATCAATATCGTAATGATAAAAATTATTTATTTTTTTAATAATTTTATATAGAAATATTATTGCAATATAAAAAAAAATTGTGATCACACTGTATCCAGAAAACTCTTAGGGAACATCCGAGTTTGGAAGCGACACAATCGGTTAGTCTCGTTTTCGCCACCGATTAATTCGCATACTGCGGTTATTTCTAAAGCAAAATATCATGTTTATAACAAATATATATATATACATATATAAAAAATATTTATTTCAATTATACGACCAATAAATTGTTTGAGTACTTAACGACCATTAAAAAAGTGGAAGTGGATGAATTAAAAAAAAACAAGAAAAAAAGATATATATATATATATATTTATGGGATTATAATGAAAATAAACTTTGCACTCACTAACTTTTTCAGTTCGTTGTGCTTCAAAGATGTAAAATAAAAAAAAACAACATAACCTGTAAAAATAGGTAATTAATTTTTATTTTTATATATTATATGAATTTGAATATTTAGAAATATCAATTAATATACGGATAAAATCTTTTTTCATTATTCGATATTATATATATATATATATATATATATATATATATATATATATATATAATAATTAATGCGAACTTTTAATTAATGTAAAAAAAAAATTTTTTTTAATTACAAAAGTCCTAAATTGAGTTTTCTCTGATCTGCTAAAAATTAATGGCATAACGTGTTAATTACTTGAATATTTCAAATCTTCTGTAAAAGTGAGCCATCATTAAATGACAGACGAGCTTTAATTACACGTTATTAATCAATGCTCGATAATTAATATGTTTCGTTGCTATATTTTATAAAGAAGGATAATTATAAAAATATATATGTATATTATACGTGTGTGTATTGAAAATATAATATATAAAATATATATTTTTTTTTAAAACGGCTTTCGATGCTTTGTTAAATTTAAAGGTAAATAGCAATATTCCAGTTTGAAGATTTATTTAGTATTTCAAAAGTCTTTAGGTGTATATTTAAAACGGACAAAATACAATTTATAGCCAAACGGAAGAACAATGTTGTCAGCCGCATTCATTTTTCATTTTCAAAGGTTCCAATATTAAATTGAACGTTTAATCTGACGACAAATATTTATTCAGATATATAGGCTGTATCTAAACTTTTCCAATCAAGTAAATACAAATTTGTTTACGTCTTTCAGTATCGATTATAAATGACTAATAATCGTTCGGATGGCGATTAATAAAATTGATGAAAATCGTTTGATTTCTGACGTTTCGATTTTTCATTCGAAAGTTGTCATTAATTTGAATACAATTGTGGCTTTTATAATTCACAATTTAAACTTGATAATTCAGTTAAAACTGCAACATATATAATTGTGTTTTAGTGAAAAATTTATTTTAATAACAATTATATACCTTAAAATTAAGCTTAATAAAAAAATATATATATAATACATTTTTTTTACATCTATAATTAAACTTTTTTATTATATTAATGTCTAAAGAAATTGTAAGGTTTTATCATATTTTTATTATTATTCATATAAATATTTAAAAATTAATATAGTATATTTATAATTTCTTATTATTTAAAATACAATATTCCTCATAAAACGCAATTTTAATTGGACAAGTATTGTAAAGTTTTACATAATTCATTAACTATCAAAACTGAAAAGTTTTAATTGGCTACCAAATAATAAGCTTTCGAAAAATAATTAATTTTCTGTGTGGATCTTTAAAAAAAAACATTTATTAACGGTTCGTTTTAACAATTCGGTAATATCTTACTACTTCGTTAATTTTAAATGGTTCATGTTTAATATACATTTATGTTTAATCCGATTAATGACGTGGAAAAATTTATACGAATACGAAAATTTTCTACAGCGTGACCTTTGATATAAGTGTCACAGTAAAAATAGAGAAAAAAAATAAAGTGAGGATTTACTTCATAAAATGGAAGGAAAATATTTGCTAAAAATGAAGAATTCCAGTGGAATACTAAAATGTGCTATACATATATCTAAATTCTGTATATCAAGAGTGAATCATTATGCAGCAATGTAATATAAAATAAAATTTTATTTTATTGTCAAAAATATAAAATAAAATATGTAATATATTAAATAAAATATTTTTTGGTAAATTTAATACGAAAAAAATGAAGGTTTATTATCAAATATAATTAATGAATTTCGGGAAAAATATAATGAAATATAATAGTTGTAGGTCGAACTTTGAGTTTAATATTACATAAAAATATTATTAATACTGATATAAATATAGATTCAAAACAAGGGATTTCCATTAAAAATAAAACAGTAGCCTGAAAATAATTGCAAAACCTAGCGACTCTTTCATACAGAATTGTACATTTTTGCGCCATTATAGTTTATTTTTCCTATATGTGGCGAAACAATGAAAACCTCGCAGCAAAATAGAGCGGAAAAGAGGAAAACCACAATTTTTCATTTGGAAGATTGCGGTCTTCAAACAGGACACGATCGACCCTCAGTTTACGAAGAAACTTGCGGGAAACTCGCCGGAAAAGCTGTGAAATCTGGCACTTGGAATGTTTTGCAAACCCGCAAAACTTGGTGAATTCTCTCAAATTAACGATAATGTCTAGAAAAAAAAATTATCATCTCGACGTTTGTCACACTTCATTTAATGTGAAACAAACAACGGATAAAAAAATATTTTTTTTTTTTACTCTTTCTGGGAAATATTTTCTTTTTACCAAAAACGTTTACATAATATTATTATATTTAGTATTTTTTTATGCTTCATAACGTGATTAAATTTGAAAAAATATTTTCAAAATAATTATAGACCGAATACATGAAGAATTTAAAACGAGAGAATAAAGTTTGTGAAAGGTTGATGATAATCTGAATATTTTTAAAAGACTTGAACGCAATTCATAATGTGAGCCATTTATCAAAAAAGTACGGTAATTTGTATTAAAAAGTCTTTATTTAAAAAAAAAAAAAAATATATATATATATATATATTAAAAAACCTTTATGATAAATTGGTTTATAGCTTACAAAAGTTTACAATTAAAGTAATGTCTGAACTTGTTTTTTTTTCACAATGTAATAAACAGTTTTCAGTAAATTTAAATAATATTTTAGTGAAATCATAAATTATCGATCGTTTATTGATAGAATTTTGCGGACAAATATACAGAGATAGAAATATAAACGTTAATTTAAAAGCTAAATTCATTATTACAAATATCTAATAACGTAAATTAAACTTTACGAGTTTTATTTATAATTATATTAGGGATTTGAGATGCGCAAATTCGAAAATGCAGATGGTTTATAAATTTATGCCAAAATTAAAGGTTAATAACGTTTTAGAACGTACAATTCTATTTTACAAAGATAATCTGATGAATTATACATTTGAATAAGAGACAAAATTTTGCGACAATACAAATATGTAATTTAATTATAATAATTTATGTAGAAGTTAACTTGAAGTTATCTAAATTAAAGATTCAATACTTTTACTTATTTAATTAGAAAAAAAAACAATTAATAATATTTAATACTTAATTTAAAATTTATAAAATGTATACATACTTCAAATTTACTTTGCGTAAATAATGTGGGAATATATTATAATGTATCAAATTAGATATTACAAACAATCGTACATTTATAAACTTTTGACATCGACAAATAACACGGGTTTCAAAATTTAAACGGAATTTATTTACATAAAATTTTGATATCTAGTTCTATATAAAATTTAGAGAACGATCAAAAATTTTAGAATATTCTCTCAGTAATAGACCGCAAAATATAAAAACATCAGTATTATTAAATAAAATACAAATTTTCTGGTTCTAAGTAACTTTATAATAGTAATAAAGATTTTATGAAAATATTTTTCATATATTTTATTTTATTATAGGCTTTATATTTTATAGTATATAAACAAAAAAATATTCATATTATATGTATCAGATATTGCATATATATTACTTTAATATTCTATCCAATTTTACGTTTACCCATAAGATTGACGAAAAAATACTACATAATAGATTTTTCAATATATACTTTATATTTATTCTGTATATAATTTGCGTCTTTTTATGTGTGCAAAATATTTTCATTATCCTCTAATAAAATAACTTGCGATATATTGTGAACAATTTTTAATTTATTAAATTTAATATGTATACAACGGTTCTAGAAATGTATAAGAATTATACGAAAATTCCTCGAAGAGCTTTGTTAAAACTTTTTTATAAATTTTTGTCGGCTTACATAAGACATATACATATTTTTTTTTTGTATTCAAATTTCAAGTTAAGCATACGTTTCGTATCGATTATATTTAAAACGAACTGACGTTTTGACTGCCATTAGCAGAACTCTATACAACTTTTTATATTTTAATGCAAATATTTTGCCTTTAGCGTTTGGTTTTTCCGATTCGTAAAATTGAGAGTAAAAACGTGTTGGATACTTTGAAAATTGAAATATTGAGTTTTTTTACATATAAAACGGTTTTATATAGTTTATAAAATATATTTTATTTTTTATGTATGAAAAATACTTTGATTCGTCTTTTGAAATTGTTTGAATTTGATGCATTTTAAAAAGGTTAAATCATTAACTGTATGCCTTACTTTAAATTTATTTAATAATATGTATATTAAGGAACAAAATCATGATATAAATATAAAATGTAATATTCATTAATAAAATTTGTTTTTTGATGATAATATAATATAGTTAGTTTGATGATAATATAATAATAATTTTTGATGATTATATATAATTTCAACAAAATAATCTATTTACAAAATTATATTATTTTGTAGTGAAAACAAATTTCAATTCATAAAATAAATTTTGTAATATTTTCCTTATATAAAAAGATCAAGAACAAATAACAAATTTCTAATTAACGTATATATTTGAATACGATAGCTTTAATATAAATATTTTCATATCTTAAAATCGAAAACCATACAAAATTCTGTAAAAAGACGTATCTGGGAAAAAAATAAAAAATGTCATCTACACATTTGTTTAATATAAATAATAATTCCATATTTAATTAAATTCTATAAATTAAAAATAAAACATTTCATCTTAAATAATACACTAAAAATCATAAATAAAATCAAAGAACAAATGATGAAGTTTTTTCTTTCAAAAATAAATATTAAAATTTCTTCAACGATAATTATTATAGATAGTATTTTTTTGAAGAAGATTTTTCTTTATAACTTAACTTAATAGTATCACATTACCAACTTATCGAATTAATTGTTAAAAAAATCTTATTAAATCATAATTTTTCTACAGTTTTTATAATTTTAAACATTTTTTATATTATGATATTTATTTTTATTATTATTAAAACTTGACATATTTTTTGCTTTGCAAAAAAATATCTTTCCAATATGAAAGCTGAAAATGTGAATATTTCAACTTTTGCACCTGGGATCTGTCATATGTAAATGTTTATATATTTAAGCTACCGGTTGTCAGAAACATTCACATTATGTAAAATTTATATTTAGAGCAATAAGTGAATAATTATTATCGTATTTCTAAATAGAAGAATTTTTTTTTCTCTTACGATGCGTTAAATTTAAATAAAATTTATGATAAGAAATCGCGCCGTAATAAATAAACGTCGCTTGAAAGCCATGCAAAAGAAAACTTTACGCGTCCATTTATGACACAACATTATAATTTATATAACATTTATTATATAATATTGTTACGACGGACGTCTTAAAAATGGTGTTCAACGATCGCACTGTCGAACAAAAGATTTGTGTTTTCTTTTATCTACAATTGAATAAGAACGACAATTGCTTTGAATAAATCGTGCGCGGTTACGAAATAAGATGTGTTGGTTAAATCGAAACGGGTTATTGGATTTTTTTTCTCGCACACTGTAGGAAATAGAAATAATATAAATGGACGTCATAAAAGAATATTACACTTTTATTCCAAAAAAAAAAATAATAAAATAATAATAATAATATTAATAATAATATTGAAAGCGTTCATTGAAACATAGAGTTCAAATGAAGACGTTTCTACAACTAAAACGATATATATCAAATATAAAATCGTTCTTTCATGTATTTCATGTAATTAATTTAAATTCGTTTTGTGTTTTTAAGCGAGCGTAAAAATGTGCGCTATTTCGTTTTGTCGATATAAACACTCGTCGAATTTTACGAGTTAAAAGTGTTCACCGTTTAATACGATTAATTAATAAACGCAGAACACGTGGAAATTTAAACGTTTCTATCTGCTGATGAAAAGCGTTTTTCGCGTAATCTCGCTTTCACATTTTGAGAACCGCTGTTGCCAGACGCGAATTTACCACGTAGTCGAATTAGTGGAAATTTTAAGTGTACTTATTATGCGAAACTATACTTTACATTTATTACAATTACAATTGGTAAAAGTGTTCGGAGACTGAAACCGTAATCGTTTGAAACTGTATAAAAAAAAATCGGCGTTTCAGAATTTAGAAATTTTGGTTGAAATACAGGAATTTCTTGGATACACTCAATGATGAAAGATATTACGGAATTTGAAGTGTTGTTCACGTCGAATTCCTTAGCGTTTGTGCGTACTGGATTTCTATAAATTTAATCTAAAAATATATCATAGAAGCGTTTATATATTAATAATAATAATAATAATAATCTTAAGTGTGTACGCCGAGAATATTATAATAAAACACAATCATTTTCATACAGAGTTATTCGACGTTCGTCGTAAAATTGATTGATTCTATTGTATTGGCAAAATACACAAAAGAAATCGTAAAAGAATGAGAGATCTAGAAAAGAATCAAATCCAAACAGATCCTTTCGAAGATCACTTTGAAGCTCCTCTAAAATATAACGAGAAAAAAAGAATGTCGAGAGAGGATTTCATTAGTAGTCTCGTTTTTTTTTTTCGCTTTCAACTTTACGCAAATAAACATTGAAAACCAATAAAAAGTGTAATTTTACGGTTTCGATAGAAATTAGAGAGCACCGAGTATAAAAATTAGAAATTTCACCTTTTCTTGTGATAAAAGATTTGAGATAGAAATAAAATTCTTTTATATATAAATTTTAATTCACATTTCACCAATAAAAATAAATATTACAATTCAGATTATTTTCATTTATTCTGATTTTTATGAAATAATATCAATAGACTTATTAATAATAATAAAAGTTACAGTAATTTTGTGATAATTAATTAATTAATAACGTAAATTGGACGATATTTTAATTTTAAAAAATATTTTAAGAGTAACATATATTATTTTCATTTTTTATTTAAAAAATATGTATATATTTCGATTTAGATAATATTTAACATTAATGCAGTTATATATGAAATATTAATCAATAATATTATTTTTTGGTTAAGCGAAAAGTTGGCAACAGAAAGTCGAAACTTGAAAAAGAAATTCAAGCCTTAAAAGGCTGTCGCATCGTTGATTTATTTGTTTTATGGTAAATTATATTAAGCGTAATTCATATAATACATAATTATTCAATATTTTTGTATATTTAATTTTTCATAATAAACATTTTCCAATTTTATATTTTATTTTTATGCCGTGATTGGGAATTTATTTATTTTTTTAGTAAATTTCAGCAAATGTGACTGAAAATGGTTGATTTATAGGCCACAAATGTTCGAAAACTTTTTTGAAAAATTAAATTTACACTAAATATATTAATAACACGTGTGAATTTTCAAATATAAATTAATCCGTATATTTGTCATCATATTGATTTTCGTCGAGCGAAAAAGCCGCAAAAATTTCGTACACATCGGCAATTTTTATCTCGTGTTTTTTTTTCTCCACACACTCAACCCTTTTTTCGGTATTTATTTTTCCAGATACAACACAATCTTCCTTGATCCGAAAAAAAAAATTTTTTTTTTTGTTCCACATTTTTCTAAAAACGTCAACAATTCCGAGGTATTTCTTTTTTAATTCGAACGTGTTTATTTATTTTTTTAATATATGTGTGCCCCGTTTTTTTGACATACAAAGGTGATTTTGAAAAGCTTTTTTTTTCCAGATAGAGATTTACGAGTACATGTTTTTCGTGTACATGAATAATACGTGATTTTTTGGTATTAAGCCAGCTGCTGAGTAATTCGATTTTGAATATGGGCAAACATACACGTATTTTTTTTTCGCATACTCATTTTTAACGTTGAATAAACGAATAGAAATATTTTTAGTTCATCATGAATCAAATTTTTGATTAGAAAATAAGCTAACTATTTTTTATTTCATAATAAAAATATAGAATCCGAAAATAATATTTTATATATTTTTCCCACATGTATTCCGAGAATTCTTTTTCTGCAAGAAAGCCTATTTGTGTACGTCGATATGTTTATATAGGGGTATGAAAAGTTGTTTCATAGATTTTTTCACTTCCTATGGGACAAATTGAAAAAGTGTTTTCTTTAGACTCCCCTTCGACATTGTATAGAACTATCACAACTTTGGAATAGAAGCAAAAAAACTTTGATAAATCGGAATTATTGTACTTTATAGTCAATTTAATTTCTTATACATTTTTTTTTTGGTTTTTACCATATTCATTCAGACAAAGAATAATTTTTTTCTTATTAAATAAAAAAAATATTATGAAAAGCGTATTATTTAAATCTGTAGATTTTTTTAATTTTGCGCAAAAAAATATAGTAAAAAAGGATGTCGAAAGTTAAAATGACGTTGAAAGAAAAATCTTTTCATCTATAGTTTTATGTAATATACCGAGTTTCATTTCTGAATATTTTTTCTTTTTTGCTTAAATTTGATATATTACTGGAAAAATTGTCCATTTAGCATTTCGTTGACGACTAACGTCAATTTGACTATGTGTTATGAATTCGAAATGAAGTGTTCCTTAATATATTTTATTGCGAGGAGAAAAGTGAGAATTTTTTTTTATACACTTTAAACGATTGTCGTATTTTATTTTTAAAGTTGTATATCGTTAAATATAATCCATATCTATATAATTCATAAATATTTATTTCGAAAAAAAAATATATATAAATATAAATGAACTGTGGACGAATTTTAAATATCTGTGTGTCTTGTATTATATATTAAATTATAATAAAATATGCTTAAAGATAAAATTGTTTTTATGCTATTATATTTTAGATATATGCGTTTATATAAATAGAAAAAAATATGCTAATTTCATAACATATACCATATATTTACCGAACAAAGGTCGATTGGTCTCAGTAATAAACGATGATAATTTCAATGAATAAAATACGACTAACCATAGAAAAATTCATTTCGATAACGGAAAAATGAATGATATATAATATATGATATAATATATAAATAATAGATGACATTATCGGATTATATAAAAAAATGGAAATTTTCTCTGAAAGAAAACCAATAAACTTAATTACATTTATTTAAATATTGTATTTTGGTAACAGAAAAATTTCGAATATTTTCAATACGTTTTTGAAATGTTCAATGAAATATTATATATCAAATATATAATAATACAATATAATAAATCTCTTATGATCATTTGTTTTTCAATTAAGTCAATATTAAAATTTATTGTGTAATCTTATTATTTAATCGATTTTTATGATATTTGAAAACATCTGAATGAAAAATTTTGAATAGGACAACAGCAGCTTTCAGAAAACAAATAATGTATATAGAAGCTTCGTATTGGCTAAAGGCCATACGAGATATCATCCATCAAAACCTTCTAATTTTTCGACGTGGAAGGCAACAAAAAATCAGCACATATTCTTATATTCTTATACAGTCAGTATTTTTAAACTTTTTTAAGAGTCAATGACGATTCAACGTACGATAAAAAATATCACATTTGAATTTATAAAAACACACGACTGTCTTAAAAAAATTGATAAGAAAATCTAAATAGTATTTTAATATAACAAATATGTATTTTATATCATAATAATTGTAGATCGCATTCAAAATAATATATGTTCGGGATAATCGAATTTCAACCGCTTACATTGTGAATGTAATTAATTGATATAGCATATATTAAATTCGATTAAAATAAAATCATGTCAACGCCTATATATATATATATATATATATATATATATATATATATATATATATATATATATATATATATATATATATATATATATATATATGTATATATATATATATATATATGTATATATATAAACTATATATATGTAAACGAGCACGAGTTAATATTATTATGCAACTTAGGCAAATTTAGTACAACATAAATCATCCGTTATCAGCCTAACGTAATTAAAACATACATATTTCATTAAAATCACCGCTCAATTTATTATCTTAATATTATTGCCATTTAATATTTTCAATTTTGATATATTCGTTCCTTAGTATTAATATTTAGATCAATTTGCGATATATATATATATACATTTTTTTAACGATTTCTGTGTAAATAATGTATAATATCAATCGCTTGATATTACAAAATTTGTATAATTTAGTGTTGGAAACATGTGTATATTTTGTTTTTAAAAAAAAAAAAAATATATATATATATATATATATATATATATATAGTGTAATCAATGTAAGATCTTTTGGATCAAAGAGAAAACTTAAGAAATTACTTAACAGCATGAGATTGCTAGATCCCAATAGACTTAAGTGTTAATACATCTATTTATATATATATATATATATATATATATATATATATATATATATATATATATATATATATGATAATTCTCTAATGTAATTGTTTTGTAATTTTTATGAAATTAAAAAGAAATAAAACGTTTTGAAAGTTTTCAAAATAATATAAAACTTTATTAACGAGAAATTGTTATATTTTAAAAAATACTTTTTAATGTTGCTTATCATATTGTATATAACTACAAATTATATTATTTATTAATTTAAATAATATTTTAAAATAATAAAAATGATAAAAATAATTATTATATATATTTTTATTAAATGTATTTCTTTTTGATAGAAAATTTTAAGAATTATAATAAAGAATATATAATTGTAATTAAGAATATATTTAAATATGTAGAAATCATATTTAATAATCAATAATTAAAATTAAACAAAAATATATAAAACTATGCTTTATTTTCAATCAATCTCTCTTTCAATCAAACGAGTTAAATACTCCTTCAAATATAGAGTTTCAACTTTTTGATATATCTTTTAGTATTTTTCTATTTAAAATTAATATTAGAATTCTAAAAAATATTTTCAAGATAAAAATCAAAATTATTACACAATTTACTTATCTATTTAATCAACACTGAAACATGTTTCGGTTTCAAGAATTAGCAATAATTCTCTAAGATAGATAATCATTGCTAAATTGTGCGTGAAATCTCTACTATTTTGAACTTTTTACACTTTATTCCGAGTAATGTTAGATGAAAATGGTTCTTTTTTTTTTTTTGGATCGTTTCTTTTTCGCTTCGTGAAATATGACGCTTTTAGCATTTTTTCACTTTCGTCACGTCGCACATTTCGAAACTCGCATACTGATTAATCAAGCGTGAATTTAATCAGGCTTCGTAGCATTTGATGCCGACGAGATTTTCTCAAAATATTTTCATTCTATCTACAAAGAGGACAATGGATAGATATTAATCGAAATTTTTAAAATATACCGTTTATGCTTTTTTAAATCGGACGAGGGTTGTATTAATACCCATGAAGATGAGGAACTTTTCATATTAAAATACGTCAAAATGAAGAGAGATACAGTTTTTTTTTTCTTTATCGGTGACCCACAAAATACTCGTAGTGTTTGGACAAAAAAATTATGTTTCCTTCATGGGACACGTATCCGGTTTATGTTTATGACAGAAAATTCTGAATTTAATATCTGGAATATGTTGAAAATATTATTGTGCTTCACCGCTATAAGCTGTCGTGTAGAAAAATTGATTTTTTTTCTCTTTGAATGTACAAAAGTGTGTTGTTGTTGTTGTTGTTTTTGTTTTTTTTTTTCAGAAGGAAACACATGGTTATGTTTCAATTTATTCAATAAAAAACGTATAGGATATGTAAATTTCGGGTCAAAATGTTGCACGTTAAAAAAAATGAATGTATGCTTTATAAAAAATCGTAAAATTTTTCGAGATATTAAAAATTATCGTACATGTTGAAAAGTTTATTTTTAATTTCATTCTAGATTACGTACACTTTTCAAGAATTTCCTGAGTGCAAAATTGAATATAAAAATACAAAAAAGTAGTAAAATTTACATTACATTTTTTTTTGTTCTTTCAATGAAATCTTGTGAAATTTTTCTTTTTTTCTGATATAATTAAATCCGTGCTAAGTAAATTTCGGCTTTTATTGAGCTTATCAGCGCGACTGAATTAATCGAGGAGCCGAAAAGCTTTGCTACAACGGTCAGAGAAATCTGAAAATTTTGATATTAAAAATAAAATTATATTATATTATATATATATTTAATGAAGAGGTATATTTACAAAATATCAGGATTGAGAATTCTGAGCTAAAAGGGGGATTTAGATTAAATCAAGGTAATATTTTCATTTCATTAGTGGCATGACAATAACAATATATTAAAAAGATATTTTTTAAATGAAAATATTAAAAATAAATATTGCTACAATCTTTATGCGATTGAATATTTGAGTATTTTTATATTATATTTCAGGGAAAATGATTGTTTGACGTATGAAAAGCAAAAATATATGTAAAACTTGATATACTCAATATGTAACGAATATTTATTATGTAGCTCAGTGATTTTCAACATTTGTGTTATGAATAATTTTTCTGAATGTATGATAATAAAACACGAACAATTGATAACTTTATATATATATATATATATATATATATATATATATATATATATATATATATATATATATATATATCAAAAATCATACAATCAAAGTAATTTCAAGTTATTAAATATATTTTAAGTTAGAACACACTTTATAATGCATTATTAATTGAATAAATATAAAAACCTCTGAACCGTATTATGAAATGTATATAAATATTAAAATATACGATTTTTCAGCAAAATTAAAAGGAAACATAATATGTATTTTATCCAACATTTCCTCTATGTAAATATGACAAGCTTTTGTTAAAAATGTATTAATAATAAAATTTTACAATTACTTTAGTAATTTTTTCTGACTAGCATATTCTATTTATTTTGACTAGCAAAAATATAACTTTATTACAATTTTAAACTGATTTTATATTAAATAATATATATTATTGTTTAAAAAACTGGAAAATGTTATATTTTCGTTTGGATCGTCAACCGTATTCAGCTGAAATCGTGCGTGAAAAATATCTGAAAAAAAAATTATCCCAATATATTTATTTTAGCATTATTCAATATACTTTATAATTCTGAAAATAAACAGTATTAAATCAAATATTTATTCTAAAAAATATTAAATTGAATCGAAAAAAACGTCAGCGGTTATTTTAATGGCGAATACGATTCGACATTTTTTTTCTACGAAAAACAATGTAATTAGCGAAGTAAACAAATCGTAATTTTTTTCCACGTTTAAACACAATAATAAAGTACACATGTCGTTTACCGGAAAACGAAATAAAATAAATTTATTTAGTAATATAATATATACGACATTTATTCGATCAAATTTCGGTGTGTAAATACGAATTGGAACGATTGCCTTTTGAATAATAAAACGGCACTTTATGACTTTCGCAGAACCGAAAGGACAAACTAAATTAATTTTTCATAAATTAATCCAATTTCGTACGATTGTTAGTTAAGATTCAACTAAATCTAAAAGTGTCTAAATATTTAAAAACGTATTCAAATTATTTCAATTCGAAAATATATTCGCGAAGGTGAACGATTTTATTGTGTTTTATCGAAATATTTTACCGTTTAATTATATAAATTTAATGTTTTACATTGATATAATAATATTTTAAGAATATTAAAAATGTAAATAATAATATAGAAATCTTCGACTCACGGTTCTCAAATATTAAAATTACTTCTTCATAATATGTCTACATTCTGCATAAATTATATTAAAGCCGCAATCAATTATTGTACCTGAGGGTGAAATTACATATCTAAAATGTGTAATGTCTGTGAATTTAAAGTAATAAGTATATTTTATAAAAACATATATTATATATGCTAATGAATTTTAATTAAATTTTTAGAAATATACAATATATATATATATATTTATTTTCAATTTTGAAATAGACGTATATGATGATAAAAATTTAGTTTTCATAAAGCAACATACTTTTGTAAACGTTTTATATGTGCAAAATTGATTTCAAATATAGACAGTTTTCTATTTCGTTCTTTTTTTGCTGTAAAATAATATAGAATCGTTTTCGTAGGAAGTCTTTATAGTTGTTCCCACAAAATTTTCCATCGAAAAACAATTTTCCGACGTGTTGTTTATATATATATATATATATATATATATATATATATATATATATATATATATATGTGTGTGTATTTTTTTTCTAGTTTTTCCGCTATTTCAACGACGTCGAATATCGCATGTCGAATAGTGAAAACGGCATATCACTTATTGCCCCTCATTTATTGAGATTTCGTTTGTAAAATGTGCGCGCGTAACGCACAAAATAAACTTTAATATTTAAGATAGTGTATAAGCGGAGTAAATATTGTTATAACATCAGTTTATTTTGTACGTTTATTTTGTTATATTTATTATATGTAGGACGTCTTTTAATTTTGTTACGTAATAATAAATATAATAATAGTGGAAAATTTTCGTATTTTATGAGCTGCAACCAGGAAAATTAATATTATATATTTTTGTTTATTGAATCACTATCTTTAAACTTTGAAATGATTATTGTATATTTAATATTGAAAATATTTTTATAAATAAATGATTATAAACACACACACACACACACACATATATATATATATATATATATATATATATCAACCCAGTCAACGAATGCCTTTGATGAAGGATAGACGGATAAACATGTAAGCCTTTGACGCATGAAATAGAAATGTTATAAATCTGAAAATAGGCCATAAGGACATATATATGGTATATGGTACATATATAAATATAGTGACATGTTCATTTATGCTAAAAAGTGTAGTAATAAAAAATGAAATATCGTTTATTTATTTATTTATTTTTTTTGGTGAGGATTTAGTGGTTTAAATGAGACTCTTTTTATATATATAAATGTGAAATCGTTTGAAAATCTATCGTAGAAGTCGTTTGAAAATATAATAAAAAATAACGATTAAAATATTTTTATTTTCAATGTGTTTAATTAGTTTTTGTATTTAAAATTTCTATTTTATACAATATTTAAATGTAAATTAATTACATATTGTATTCTTACTAAATAATTAAATAGTTTTCATAATTATATATAAATATGTTTACATAAAAAACTTTTTGTTTTCCTTTATTATACAAAAACATGTGCTTTTTAAAGTTCATAATTTTCGTTCAAAATTAATATTTAAAATATATTTGCATTGTATTACGGATGAAATAATTTTATTATTCTCAAAAGTTTTGAATATTAAAATTATTATTCTAATAGATTATATACATAACTTTATATAATGATAATAAAAAAAATATTACATAATATAAAAATACATTTTATAAAATGAAAGGTTTAAATATTTAATATTAGGTGCAAATGAATATTTCTGTCTATTAAAAAGTTTTCATATAACAAAACTTTTGTTAAGGAAGTCAAATTTTATTCATCGCATATTTATTTTCATTTAAAATCTGTTTTCTTTATATATAAAATATGTAAATTTAGAGTTTAAAACTAAATTTAAAACATTTTTCATGTCACAATATTGACTTATAAAATATTTATAATCGAGGGAGAATTTTAAAAATACAATATTTTTATATACAATATTATTGTTTTATATTACTAAATTCTTATAAATTTATATATTTTTATCATATTTAGTCTTTTCTAAATCACATCGTAATATATTAGTATTTTTCATATTGTTTTTGAAAAAGTTTCTTTGTGTCTATTAAAAAAAATAATATTATAATAAAATTACATATAGTATATATTGTATATTGCTTAATTAATTTAAGTAATTTTAAAAATATTTCAAAATTATCAACATTTTTTCTTTCCAAAATTGATACTTTTAATTCATATAATATATTATTCTGTATTTAAATCGCAAAAATATATATTATTTTAAATGAACATTACGTAATATCGATATGTTGTATAAATATGCGACATTTGACAATTTTCTCGCAATGACGCGATTCACATATCGACACATTTCACCGACAATAAGACGCGTGGAAAATTTTTTTTCTTTTATCATTTTCACGCGAGAAACGACGAAAATAGTCTCGTGTTTAACGTTTTATGAGAAGTTAACGTACCGGTTATCTGTTAGGGATTCCAGGATCGTTCCTATCTCTACCTTTCGTGTTAAATTTAGTTTAGCTTTTTATCGCACGCACACACAATATAAATATACATATATATATATTAAGGATGTTAGGTTTTCGCACGCGGGAAAATCTTATGCGATTTACCCGAGGAAAATTTAAGCGTACTGTCCGCATTTCTACATCTATTTTTTTTCCCTCTCTAGGAAAACTCGTTTGCATAATTCGCGAACGTGACGAATTTCGCAACAATTTGTCGTTCATTTTGTTCGTCCGTTTTTCGAACGTTTTCCCTAGTTTTTCCCGACAATATCGGTGTAGCGTTCGTTAATAGGTCGTTTCGTCGGAAAATTGTCGATTCTATTATATGTTTCGAGCGTATTTAACGACATTTTAACGTTGTGTTTAATGAATCTTATTACTTTAAAGTCATATGTACATATTCATAAATGTATATTATATTAATATAATATTTTATTTTACGATTTAAGTTTTTCATGTGCACAATATATTTTTATAGTTTTTAAAAAAAAATCAAATATGAAATTTAAAGATGAAAAAAAAGATTCATTTTCACATATTATCAGTTATTTGATGTTTAAAAAAAAGAAATAGTTTTAGATTGAAATCTCGATCAAAATAAATGATAATAATCTTGAAATAAATAACGTTATTTAAAAGTATTTATTTCAAGGGTTTTTCGCTGAAATATATCTTTTTTTTAAAACATAAATTTTGGAATAAAATGTCTGCGTTAAAATACGCGCTGCAATACTTATATTTTATCCAGGGATTTAGATAATATAATAGCATTTCGACATTTAATATATTAGGAATAGAGGAAATCCTAACGTTTCAATTCTAATCGTAACGGATATCCTTGCTATGTTATAATGAAAGAAAATTCCGTGTAAATTTTCCGGTATTGCGAAAAAATGTTTCTTTTATTAAAATCGTAAACAAAGCATCAAATTTAGACTGAATACCAATTGTAATAAAAAAGTAATTCGTGATTCCGATTAAAATTCCGATTTACATTAAATAAATACAAATTATACTTCTCTATTAAATACAATTAAAGTATACAAAATAAATTTCAAATATAAATTACATTTCAAATATTTTATTTTCATAAATTAATTACTGAAAATCAATCGTGCGTTTTTTTATTAATAAAGTATATAAGTCGTAAAAATAAGAATTTTACCAAAAATATAAAATTTTCATTTAATATTTTTAATATATAATAAAAATTACTTTATTTGTATTTTTTTAGTTGGTTTTTATATTAAAATTATACATATATTTTATAAAATAGGTCATTTTAAACAACTTGACAAAGTGTACTAGATTATAAGTTTAAGTTTCAGAATATATCTAACTTTATTTTTTTATTTGAAAATATCTCTTTTGATAATAAAAATAACTGAAAATTTGGTAACTCGTTGTGTTTACAATAAAAAAAAATTTAGTTTAGTGAATTATGTAAAATTGCAGGAATATTCTGTTTTATATATAAAAAAATATTATTTTAGATATCTATTTAAAAATTTAAATAAAATAAATTTCATATATTTTTTGACACGATCGATATTCTGTTAAGAATTTATTAATTCCAATGAATGATTATATAGTAGTGGATTGTAAAAAGAAAAAATAACAAGAAATCTCGTTCTTCATTAAATCCGCAACATTTTCAATCAAATATTTGAATACTGAAACAAAATATTTTATTCTAAAGTGTAAATAAAATGAATACAGAAATTAAATGGAAATTCGGAACCAGAATATAATGAAGACGGCTTTCGTGCCATGTTTGCAAATAGGTGAAACTTTTATTTATTCACGGATTAAATTGAAAAAAAAAGACGAAAAAAAATGTACATAATATTATATCAAATTGTAAAAAAAAAAAATAAATAAATAATCGAAAGAAACTTTATGCAAAGTGAACGTTGTATATGCGTGTTGTTATTTTCGAAATTTATATTCAACGAACGCGGAAAAATAGAATACTTAATATATAGAGAATTTTCCTAAGGGATTGTTTTAAATTGAAAAATGTCCACCACAAATCACTGGATGACACACTTGAATTTTTTTTTTTTAATATTTATTCGCATTACACAAAACCGACAATGAATATGCGTTTTGTTCGGCCTTTAACAGTATTTTTCATCTTTAACCTATTTTTTTAATTTCTTTTGCAGTAGTCGGAAAAACAATAAAAAAAAATAAAATTCGTTTTTGCAAACCGCAAATTCCCTGAAGATTTTGTCGACTTTTATAGTAATTTTCATATATATATATATATATATATATATATATATATATATATATACATTTTTTTCATGAAACGTTTGGGTTTTTCGCACAATTTCACATTTTTCACGGCGCTACTGTAATTTTAACCGGCCTCTAGTCGTTTCATGAACATTCTCTTAATCGACCCTATTTTTTTTTTAACGCAAACCATTCGACTCTATTTTAAACGATTTGTATAATTATATTAAATAAAGCGAATTTTTGAATTTAAAAAGTTTATTCTATTTAAAAACTTGTTAAAATATAATTTAATAAACAATCATGCTATTAACAATTACAGCCGTAAAAATAATGTTTTATGATTTTTAATATCTATTGTGATGTAATTGAGTTTTGAACGTATTATACACATTAAAAACGATAATATCATAACTATTATGTTATTTTTTTTAGTTGTGAAGAAATATTTCTTATGACTTATGATTTCATTAAAGCACAATTAAATATATTTTTAAAGTATTAAAACCTTATTTAAGTATTTATTAAACAAAAAAATATTTTATGCCCATACTCTGTAGTAAAATTTTACAATATAAGGATAATAATGAAGTCAAAAAACATATTTTCAAATTTAAAATATCGATTCAATGGAAAATCTACAAATCTTGTGTAAGACGTATAAAATGAGATTTTTATATATAAATAAGCGAACTCTACACTAAAGCTGATATATTGACATTAAATAACATCGTAATAGACTATATATTCTATTTTATTGTGATTATTTTATACATTAAATTTCAATAAAATAAATTTACAACTTTAAAATATGATAAAATATTATATTACCGATTAATATTTTAATTTGTACTCAAATTTTATTATTGAATTAATAAATTTATCACCCTCGAGATATTATTATATACAGTAGTATCATTTTTTTCTAAATTTAAACATTACTATACAATTTGTAAAATAATAATTTATTAAAACCATAATTCTATTACGCGCAATAAATTTTCTTAAACATTAAGGTTGATCATATATTTCCGGTGGTTATATAATATAGTAAATGTAGAATTTAATTAAAATTTATTATATATAATTTGTGGTTATGTAAACAATTAATTATATATACATATTGCACTTACTGAGAAAAATTTTGCAATCGGAAAATTCAATATATTATGTACATATTTCCATCTATTGAATTATTAATATTTTATATTGAAGTATTCATTTTTTATCTGAAACAAAGAAAATAGAATCCTTAAGAGAAGATTATAATATAAAGAAATATTGACGTTTTTCAAGTTGCGTATATAAATATGATAATAATATTGTCAATATAGCGGAAAATTTCAAACAAAAGGAAAGAGATTCAATTTCTAAGTAATTCAAAAAGTCGAGAAAATACGTGTATAAAAGAAGAATGAAATATGCGTAAAAATGTCGTGAATAAAACCGATTTTCAATAATAAATAATATTGGAAAAATATTATAGAATAATTTCAAATATTGATAATATTTAATAGTTAAAGAATGATTAGCTTCGTTATAAATTCATATTAATATTGATATCTAAGATTATTCATATTAATATATATCAATTATATTAATAATAGTTTTTTATAAAATTCTATAAATTTTTAAATAATATTTTGTATATATATATATATATATTTTTTTTTTTTTTTCATTTTTATACTTTCTACTGTACAATATGGAGATTAAAATAAGATTACGTTGTTTTAACTTTTAAATAAAAATGATAAACGATCATACAAATAATGAATATTCATTCGTAGACATAATAAAATGAATCACGTTAATCTTCAATTTTAATTAAATAAAAGTGTGAAAAAATCTGTTAGATTTAAAAAAAAAACGATGATATCACATAAAATCGTCAAACATTATATTATATTACACAATATAAAAAAAAAAAATATATATATATATATATATATATATATAACACGAAACTCAAAGTAATCATTTTTCCGTTACATTAATAGTTTTATGTATGTAAAAAAAAAATTGCGGGCATTAAACGCGGAAGACTGAAAAAAGAAAATAGAATAATAAACGGGCGCGCCCCTATTTAAACAGCACGGTCTGCGGTTAACGTGTTAAAGAAACTATTTTACGTGTTTGTATGTAACGTTCGTAACTTTCTATTCATATTTGATTAAATTTCGCTCGTTAGTGTTTCGGCAACGGAAGTACTAAATAATGAAATTGTTTTAGAAAATTATCAATTTATTATATATATATATATATATATATATATATATATATATATATATATATATTGTCTATTAAGTGGTAAGTGATATTATAAAATTAAAACTCGATACTGATTACATCATAGTAATTCGTGATAATTATACGATCGTTAAATTTTTTATTTACTTTGATATTGTTTTTCATAATTCGTTATGAAATATAATATATAATTTGATAAAAATTTAATTTTAATAATATTGTTTATATATTTTAATTAATATAATTTTGATAAAAGCTACTATGTAAAATCTATTTGTTTGAGAAATATATTATTGATAATTTAATTTAAAATATGCTTGTTTCAAGAGCAATAAAATTTAATTTTATATTTCTAAATATTGATTTCTGTTTAAATTAGAAAATTTTACTTAAATTATTACATGATAAAATAAAATTCATTATACTTGCAAATGTTTGAATATTACCGATTTATATAATTTAAATTTTAAACACGTTACTAATATTGAAAATTAATTTTAAAATGAAGATAATATTAAAATATAATTTTCTGTATTTTTTTATTCTTTTTTATTGCATTAGAGAATTATCAAGATTGTGTAATAAAATCTCAGTAAACTTAATTGAATGTCAAGAAGTTTGCTATTTGGTTAATTTTTTTTTCATTTTTCTTAACTCGACTGAAATTTATAACACTTAATTCGTTTATATTATATTTAAGTTGCTAATAGAAATTATATATTATATTACAAAAATGTCATATTTAAAAATACACCAATTTTCAATTCATATTATTCTATATTTGAAAATAATTTATTTTAGTAAAAATAATAAAATCAATATTATTCCATTTATGTTTTATAAATTATTTTATTAAAACACTTAGTTTAAGTTATTTTTTTTTACGAATTCGGATCATTAACTCTACATACAATTTTTAAATATAATTTTTATTATTTATATATATACGCTATAAAATGAACTGTTAAAAAAAAAACATTTTTGTGGTCAAGATTTGCAATCTTGATCTTTACGACGGTTTACTATCTCAATAATTCATTGACTATAAAACCGTGAAATTGAATATATAACAGGAAAAGTTATAGCATCTAGTATTATTTTGTGAATGGAAAATATACACACAATATAATATATGAATCATAAAAAATATCTAAATAAAAATTTTATTATTTATATATAAGTTCATAATGATTATAATTTAAATAATAAAAAAAAATATATATAATAGAGAGTTAGTATTTATAATATTTTTAATAGATAAATTATATAACGACTTTTCATTTGGGAAAGAAAAATGTAATATAAGCCCTTGCAATATCTACTGGGAATAAATTTACATATTTAAGGGCGCGAAAGAAAATTTATCGCTTCGTCATCATTTTCATAATCAACATCAACGTTTCCACGATCGAATTAAAATAATTGTTTGCTTAAACAACGAAAGATATAAAAAAGAAATGAAGCGAAAGTAAGCTCATTCGGTATGATGTAAATCTACGGGTATTACTTTAATTGAATATTAAAACATTCATATTTTTTTTCTTCATCGTTGAATAATTTACAAAAAAAAAAGTATTTGATCGATTTTTTAATGTACATTTTTTTTTATTTAAATAATAAAACACCGTATTTTATAATTAAATTGTATTAAAATTGAATTTTAGCGTACGCGTTGAGCGACATTGAAAAATGAATTAAACCGGCGACGAATTAAATGGTGAAATTTTAAGTTGAGTTTTTCCTAGAAAATTAACATTTATTTCAGTATTTCCATTCGTTGCATATATTCTAGATGAGCCGGTACGTCAGTTATATTTTATTTAGTCGAACTATTATGTTAATTTTGTTAAATATTCGATTTCCTTTAAGCCGAAACGTGAAAATTCAGCTGTAATATGTTCTGTGACGTGGCGTTTCAGAATTGGTCCTGGATTGTCAGGAATAAAATAAATTATACTTTTGTCATATTATATTTTGACACAAAAACGATACGCGATATACTCCTGAGTATGAAAATGTATATTTCAGAATGAAAAAAAAATATTCATCATAAAATTGGAAATACAACGTTATATATCGATAAAATACGTATATAAATATAATATTTGAATATGATAAATCTTTATTTGAATCATAATATTTATGCTTGCAACAGTTGAGTGGCCTATTTTTATTATATTTACCTATATCTTTTAGTTATCTATATATATATATATATAATAATAATTATAATATTAATCAATTTAACGAATACTTATAATTTGAAGGTTTGATGTATTATTTGTTAATCTATTATTTATTAAAAAAAAATCATTATTATGAAATTTGAAAGATAAGTATTAAACTGTATAAAATAACAATGCAATTATAAAGTTTGACACTTTTATTAAATACAAAATATGACATTTATATATATATAAAAAGAATGTTATCAAATCAATTTAATTTAATTATAGTCATCAATGATCAATAACTGAACATGACTTTTGACTTATTTCGTAAGTTGTTTCCAGTTGAAGGGACTCAAAGTTCTTCTAGATTTCGTCCCTTCGTCTATATTTGGAACTTTTACTAATAAAATTATATATATATATATATATATATATATATATATATATATATATATATATATATAGGTCAATAAAATTCAATATCATTTAGGATCAATATTAAATTTTGAGTTATTATACGGAAGATAGTGAATAAATCCACTCAAATATATTTGCTCAATATGTATTAATCTTTAAAAAAAAATACAATTTATTATATTAAAACATAAAAAGTCAATTTGCATATAAATGTATAAACTTTTTATATTAATACAAAAATATATATTTTATATAATTGTATAAGACATCTTTTTTTCTACAATTATGGAAGAAATATCCAGCTATTTTAAAACGAATTGAATAAATCTACAATATATATATATATATATATATATATATATATATATATATATATATATATATATATGTGTGTGTGTGTGTGTGTGTGTGTGTGTGTGTGTGTGTGTAAAAGAAAGAAAATGTATATTTATTCGCCAAACATTCGAATTGAGACAGAATTCGAAACGAAAACTTTATATGAACATTAGAAAAAAATATTTATTTTCCAAATATTCTCAGATAACATTTTTTGGACGACTTGTTGTCTTCCATTTGCTGAAAATATTTCAAATTAAATTATCCTCCGGAGGATTTACGTATACATCTTTTTTTTTCTCACTCTTCGGAAATATTTCGGAATTGTTTTAAACGAAAAGATGTTTCTCACGGTTCGTTTCGTCTGTTCTAAAAACTGAAAAGCGGATTCATTAAATTTTAAAAGTATACGAGCGAAACCTTTCAAACGAACTTCTTTCATGCAAAACCCGACAAACTGTTCAAGAAATTAACTAATTTTGAATTATTAGAAAGTTTTTTGTTTCTCTTCGTAATTGTTGTATATTTAATCAATTATGATGAAAAAAAAATCAAATATATATTCTACATTTCTATTAGGGTAAACTTTCATCATTTCTATCGAATCAAAATAAATTTCTATTTATAAAAATTCTCATATAATCGACATTTTTTTTTAATATTACATTACAATGAATTCAAATTAATTACAATAGAAAAAAAAAATCAAAATACAAAACAATTATTATTTACCGTCGTTAGTTTTCATGTGCGTATTTATATATATATATAATATAATAATAAAAATGACGAATGTAAGGATGTTTGATTTGATTTGTCAAAACGGGAAACTTTTCATATCGTATAATTGGATCAATTATGAATGTAATCCCGTTAGAAGATGGAAACTTCCCGAATATAATCATAAATGGAACATTTTGATCAAAATAAACGAGAAATTAAATAAAACGACGAATATAGATCGAATACGTTAATTAGTTATAAATTGATTAACAAAAGTCGGATGATTCTCTTTTATATAATATATATATATATATATATATATATATATATATATATATATATATATACGAAGAAATGTTTGAAATGAGAGATTTAAACGATATTTAGCATTGTAAACGAAAGATATTTGGATAAATTGATTCTTTTATAAAGTAAACTGAAGTTTTTTCTGTTGATTTATATTGCTATAAAATATCTTGAAAATACCGTATTTTTAGGAAGATATTTTGAAAAATATGAAACACGTTTCTAATATAACGTGTTTCATATGTTTTAATTTAATTATATATATATATATATATATATATATATATATATATATATATATATATATATATATATTATTTCTTTATTAAAATTATTATTAATAAATTGTTTTAGAATACAAGCAAAACTTTTCATAAAAAAAATATGAATAAAATATTTTTAATTGAAATTTTAATAGGAATATTTATTATATCAAAATTGCATTATACCAGAATTATCTATATAAATTACGTACATATTTATATAACATAAAATATATAATGGAGTCAATAATATTTCGTTCTATCACGTTCAGAAGCGGTAAATAAACGTTCTGTTTCTGATGATAACGCATTATATGAATTATTGAATTAACCCCCATCGTTCTCTCGTATAAAAATATAGTGAAATTCTATAATAATAATAATAATAATAAATTCGGCACTATATTAAACGCATATATAATGCATTTAGTGTGCTAATTTATCGATTGATCATCTGGGGGGGTGGGGTGGGGTGATGAAAATTAATATTTTTAAAAGGATAATTCGATATTGGTATATAGAACGTCATTGATGGATTATATTTTAATATGTGTATCGTAAATATGAACTATGTCTTTATAAGTTTTATATTATATCAGATGTTGTAAACGATTTTTTTTTGGGTGTGCGTGGAAAAATTATGAAAATAAAATTTTTCGCCGTTGAAATATATGAATTTATTAAAAATAATATTGAATTTTTTTTATATGAACTGGGTTAATAGTTGTTTTTAATATTTTAAAATAATGTTACGAAATTTTTCAGATACTTTCAACTTATAATTTATAATATATTTTCTTCATTCAAAATTTATTAAAAATACACTTTACTAATATATTTTAGATTTGTAAAAAATCAAAGAAAATCCTTCAGGGAATCGATATATTTTTGAATTTTGAGATTATGAGTTATTTCATAAAGTTATTTTTTTTTACATATAAACATCGAACACTAAATATTTATTTTGGCTACCTATTTAATCTACTTAATAATTTAGAATTATATTTCCATTCTTATTTTTTAATACAGCATTTATTGAGAAAAAGCAACGAAGAATATTTTAAATTTATATGAAAAACAATTTTTATACAAAATACGTATTCAATAAAAATATAAATAAAATTAAATATTGCGATAATTATCGTATCAGAAATAAACATATCGCCTATATATATATATATATATATATATATATATATATATATATATATATCATCGTATAAATAATCGAAAAACTAAATGAGCCGAAATTAAAATATTTTAATAATTAATATCGGACCGCGCGTTGATAACGTCTGCATTGTAATTTATATGTGCGCATAACACGAATTTATCGCACGTCGAAAAAGTTGATAAATGAAACATGACCACTTTTTTACGACGCCGAAAGATGGCCGCGCAAAACTTTTTTTTTTCTAATGTTACATTACATTAGAAAAAGTTTTACATTAAAAAGTTTTATATATATTTATATGTATATATACATTAGTGCATATTTCGCATATAAAAAACTTCAGACCGCGAAAAGCTCGCATCGGTAAAAACCGTATTATTATTGCGATAATGTGCGTCGTTCGACCGACCAACTCGAAAATTTAATACGTCGTTACTCGAATACGTGTCGTAAATTTTGCCGAACGCAATCTTTACGTCTTGAAACCGGCAATAATTTCGAATTGCTATTCGTTAAAAAAGGTGATGCTTTATATATATATATATATATATATATATATATATATATATATATATATATATATATATATATATATATATATATATATATATATATATATATATATATATATATATATATATATATATATTATTTATTATTATTTTTACGCACTTTTCTTATTTTCGGATATCAAAAAAAAAGGGGGGGGGACAGTAAAAAAAACAAGAAAAGAATCGTAACCGAATAATATTGCGAAACGTACTTTAATTTGTGGTTCGAAACAGCATATTTAGCTCGTTAAAATAACTTTTTTCGTTTTTACATTGTATAGCGAAAAAGAACGTTTCAAGTTGTTGTCTTGTTCGTCGTATAAAATTCAATCTACGTTAACGTTATTTCTTTTTTTAAATATATATATATATATATATATATATATATATATATATATATATATATATATATATATATATATATAAACAGTATAAGGATACTCAAATTTTACATTCATGCGGTTTTTTAAAATATATGAGTGTTATTTTACATGTAAAAGTGATGTAAAAATAAAAATTTAAACAATATTGTAATCTAATAATATATCACTACTTTACATTGTATTTCATATCTAAATAACATTTTTATTAAAATATAATGAATGTAGAGCAATATATAAATTGTTGTATGAATATTCTGTAATATTAATATTAAAATTCCTGAAATATTTAAGTAATAAGCATTGTGCGCATATTTTAATCCTTCTTTATTATATTTCAAATTATACAATCTTCGCAAAAGTTTACAATGAATGAATGAATTTATAGCAACGTAAAAGCATTGATAGAAAACCGTAAATTGCACTTTCGAATGTAGTCGTTGATAAAGCTCCATTGTAACATATACGAGGACGTATAAAGCTTTCAATTCATGTCTATTAAACACATTATTGTCGATACGATAAAAGTTTTTTTTTACGGATTTTTAGATTATTATGATGAACAAATAACGATTCAATGATCGTTGCTTTTATTTGATACAAATAGCTGAAGGAATGGTCATCGTTAGTGTCACGATAAGGATAACTAAATTGACTTTATCAACGTCAAACCCTCTCAATCTCATTGACAAAAAAACCCACCTATAATAATATAAAATATATTCTTTATAAAATATATATATATATAATTTTCAATCATTTACCATCGATAAATTGCTATTTATATTAAATTTGATATACGATTATTACCGTTATTATCATGACTCATATATTAACGATTACGATTTTGAAATGTATTTATATGATTATCGACTGATCAAATAATAGATGATCGCTTATAAAATGTTTATTTAAAGAATGCGAAATAAAAAATATTTTTGTATATATTAATATGTCGGATGAAGTAAGCAATATGGCATTGGAATATTCAACGTGAAAATAGTTATATAATGTTCAATGGTTGCCCCTATAGATTTTCCGCTCAATTTCCTGAGATTTCATGGAAAATTGAGGTCTCTCTCTCATTTTATCCGCTTTTCGAAATCTTTATTCTGCAAAATAAAATAAACTATCGACTTTGCACGCATTTTTTCCCCCTCACATCTTTCAGATTCTATTTTCGTCAATATACATAGATCGTCTCGTTATAAAGAAGAAATGTATTATAAAGTAATAATTATTATATATATATATATATATATATATATATATATATAAATTCTTTATGATATGATAATGACAATATAACAAATATAATACAATAATATTTTTTTTTATATATTTTTGTGCGTATATTTATTTTGTGCGTTGTTTTGTATTCAGTTTTATATATAAATATTCGTATTTTATCTGCATTAAAAATAAAACTTAGGATTTTTTTCGTACGCAAGCATAAATTTCAGCGTGTAGAGAAAAGCGAATAAGGCTTTTCAGGTATTTTTTTTCGCTCCCCAACAACAAAAAAAGAAAACGCTCTCGACTTTTTATACGATATCATAACTCACATAATTGGTCCCATTTCGCCGAAAATACATCCTTTCTCTCCGTTGTTTTTCTATTTTTTTTTTCTGTGTCATAGATTTTCTTTTCTTTTTCTTCCGCTTCTTCTCGACGAACGAAAGTGGTTGAATAAAACTTTATTTTCTATTATTACGCAGAATTAACTTGAAGATATCACAAGTGCCACGCGATTCAATCATCATTATTCGCAACAAGTATATAGTAAAGTAATGAATGGAAAATGAATCGATTTTTTTACCACTTTTTTTGTGTATGTATGTGTGTCAAAAGAAAATTGATTTCATTTTCTTTTTCAATTACATTCCTCGGTGGATAAAATGAATTTCAAAGAAAAATTTAAGTTGGCTCGAACGTTCTTTCGATTCAATTTTCAGCTGAAAACTTGAAAAATGAACGATATCTTTTTATTTTTGGCGTTCTTTCACTTCATTCATTATATATATAGTATGTTTTTCACTATATATATATATATATATATATATATATATATATATATATATATATATATATATATATATATATATATAGTATATTTGAGGTAAATTACATCCATTTTTCAGTACATTTAGCACTTGCTGTAATTTAGCACCAAAGTTTTTAGCGAACAATGGTTTTGCCAAACAATAGTGTACATAATTTTCCCAGTATATGAATTTCGCATATTCAACTACTTGCATTCAAACACGTGTATTTTCAGATCGCTGAAATTCAGCGCTGAAAAAAAAACGACTCACTTCAGCTATTTAATGCTACGAATAGCTATCTTACTTTTATATTTTTCAAACAATGAGAAATTTCGAAAATTTTATCAACAATTATTTTATCCGATAATTACAGATTTAAATATATTAATTACATATATATTATTCTAGATGTATATTTAAATTAGAAATAAATCTTATCAAAACTTATTAATTAATTTATTGACTTACAAATAAGAGCTTAATGAAATAATGGTTTAAATTTGCGCCTATAAGTACTTTATTATTGTTTAAAAAGAAGAGTTATATATTTTATATATAAACTTTATCAATTACAATGCGAATCAAAAAAAATTGAGATAAATTTTATTTATTATTCATAAAATCATAATGATGATTGATTATGTTTAATATTATATAATCTATTATAATAAAAGTCATTTTTGATGTTTAAAAAATTGTATCTAAATTTATTTTTAAATATTTAAAATTTTCTACTTAACTGTAACAAGTTATCGACTATTATAAATTTCAATAAATACGTTATATAAAATACAATATTTTTAATTAATATTATTGTTACAATTTTATTCATATTATATTAAACTCATTATTATTATGAATATTTAAAATATATATAGTAATAATATTGAAAAAAAAAAGATATTTTTATTTAAAGATAAACCCTTAACATTCAATCAGTATTCAAAGTCTAATTTAATTTATTTTTACGCGAATTGTTCGAGTCAATTCGTATGTTAACCACAAAGGTTCCTATTATTATTACACTTCATCGAATTTTCCTTCTAAAAAGGAAGGAATTCAGGGTTTAACGAGAATTCTGGATTAATTCGAAAAGGTTTATTAGACAGACTAGTGATTACAGATCGCATAATCTTTTTTCAATCATAAAATGTACTCTCAACACGAAAGTATCCCATTTTCTATATTGTAAAGATTTTTCTTTTCGCCTGTAAACGATTCCAGTGATTAATTAATGAAAATAAAATTAATATATTTTTTTTATAATTAAATAAAAAAAATACTTTTTCATCGCGTATTTAAATATTGATCAAATTTCGTCCCAAAGCAATAAATTCGATTCTGATTTTAATAAAAGTTCGACAATTTTCTTCTCGCCGGAAAATTAAAATATCTTTTTTTTTTACCTATTGTACCGTTTTAATTACATAACGAACAGAAATAAGTTAAATCTTTATAATTCAAAGCAGTTTATATTAATCACAATAATAAAATCAATATCATACATAAGCGATTGCAAACATTTGGCATACGTACTAAAAATAGTATAATATATTCGAAAATTTGATATGGATATTTTTATAAATTTATATTATTATTTATATATAAATTATTATACAATATTTATAATTTATATATAAAAATAAAATCGAAATAATTATCGTTTTATAATTAATCCATTAATTTTCAAACTTTAATAAAAATAATCCAATTTTTAATATCTATATTAATAAAGAATTAAAAAAAGTGATGTTAAGTACTTTGATTTTTCTAAATATATTTTATGTAAATTTAATATGCGTACACAATTTTTTATTTAAGAAAAGGAAATCTTAAAAAAGGTAAATAAAAAATCTTAGAATGCAATTTTATTTCCACGTTTCCTTTATTTAATCGAGACTCTTGAATAATAGAAGACAAATGCGATTTTCCCTTTGTATTACGTTAATAATATCATCCTTTTGAAATTTCAGATAAAGGGATGTATTATATTTCTACTTGATATGATTCAAAACGATTAATTTCTAATTGCCTTTCAATTTAATCATTCAAACTTTAATTGAAATGTCTTTGGTTTCTAGAAATTTTCATCGACAGCTTAGTATTTGTGTTGTAAATCCGAAATAAATATATTTTTTTTTCCATTTCAATCAATAATATTTCGCTTTCCAAATATTAATATATATATATATATATATATATATATATATATATATATATATATATATATATATATATATATATATATATATATATATATATATATATATATATATATATAATAAATTCGCAATTATCTTAATTATTCGTCGACCTTATTCTTTATTCTAAAGGAGTACAAAAAAGGAAATAATACAAGAATGCTACATAATAAAAATCTCAAAATTGAATTGAATATTTTAAAAAGAACCAAATGATATTATTGAGATCATTCTTTGTGTTAACTTGGAATAAAAAAAAAGAAAATTAAGACAATTTTCAAAAAAAAAATCTATTAAAATTGAATTATGACTGCATATAATAAAAATGAACGTCATTCGTACAAAATTTATAAAAAATTATCGTTTTTTTTATATAATAAAATAATTTTATATATTATATTTTTAAAAAAAATAAATGTTATTTTTCTTTTCGATAAACACTTAGCGCCGTTTTCATCCGAAATTAAATCTACTAAAATGTTCCAAATTTAATGGTTTAGGGATGAGGGATGGATGTCTTTTGGGGAATTTTCTCACTCGTAGTCGTAGACGGGATAAAAAAAGGAGACGATTTTCCGACGATGTGAAAAAAAAAAGGACGACTTCGATAAGTGAAAATCCCCATGTACAAGGGTGGTAAATAAGAGGTGTGTAACGGGAAAAAAAGAATCACTCGCTCGAGTTTTCATATACGCGTGTTGTATCTTTTTTCATTTTCGGATAAAACACGTCGAGTTCACACATAAATATGAAAAATATATAGACCGAAAAATATGTTACACAAAAAAAAAAAAAAAAAAACCAGGTGCTTCACTTCAATATGAATATAACAAGGTAAGGCAGGTGTGAAATTTTTCGTCATATTGGAAACAACAAGAAGTGCACACATAATTCAGATGAAAATTGAAATAATTTTCCTCTTTCAAGAGTGAATTCGATGCTTTACATATTTTCCTTTCGAATATTTCATATTGTTGCTGTTATTATTATTATATATTATCATATTCGACTAAAGAGCTTTTTTATGTAAGACGAAAAAAAAAGTTTATCGCTTCTTATTTATAAAGTTCATTCTGTGTTTTGTTTTTTTCTTTTTCATTTTCTTCAATAAATTTATAATGTTTCTGTTTTATTTCTTTTATTTTTATCTTGATCCGAATTGAAAACGACGTAACATGAAATATGATTTAAAATTGATAAAGATGTTAAAACGAGTGAATTTTTCGATTTAATTTTACATTAAAAAAAAAGTATAATTTTATTTTTATTATAATATTAAAATTTTGGAATATAATATTCACGATAAAATTTTTGTTTAAGATAATATTTTTTTTTTTTACTTTCCACGAATTTTGCATTGATCTCAATAATTGTTTCTTTTTAATTAATTGTAGATATTAATTTACGAGTTCAATCTTTTATTTTTAATATAAGAAAATAAACTCGTGTTTCAATTTGTAATTTAATAAATAAACATGATTATATATAAAATCTTTTATTAAAATATAATAAAACGAAAGATTTAAATTTGAAATTCGATGAAGACGTCCAAATATATAAACTGATTCAGATTTATCTTTATAAAATTAATAAAAAAAATTACCATTTTCATAATTTAAATTTGTATTTATTATGTCAATAGTTTAAAAGTAAGTTTTTAAAGAATGAATATATAATAATTTCTAACAGAACACTATGTAGGTAAATATAAAATAATCTGAAATATATTAATATTATTTAAATTAAATTGTTTTTTTTTTTGAAAGGAAAGACATTTTAAGCGATTACATAATGTTTAATATAAATTTCATGATACTAATTATTGTATATTAATATAATATATAACATTTGTCAAAATGTCGCAATTAGTCGCTTCAACACGTATGAATACGATTTCATATTTGAAAAGACCCAAAAGATGTAATCACGTTTCCGAATCGTCGACTGTTGATACGATAAATTTATAATCATAATTTCGAAACACGTTACCGACCATGAATTATTTCCGTCTAGTTATAAGTCCGGCCAAAAATGCCCTCTAAATTCCATTAAAATTCATCCAGATGTTTCACCATGATTCAGTAATAAATTTCCAAAATTCAAATCATACACTCAACATTAAATATCCATACTATATATTTATGTATTATATATATATATATATATATATAGATATATATATATACATATATATATATATATATATATATATATATATATATATATAACAATATAATCAAATTCAACTTTAACGATTGTAATAAAATGTAATCCTTTAGACAATGTAATAATGTGCTGCAGACTGATTTTTCATCTCGAAAACCATTTTTCAAATCCAATATAATGATACAATCTGACGTTTGTCTGAAAATATATAAAAATCATACGTATATATATATATTTCGAAAATAGAATAGCGATTTTATTACTTTGTTTTTAAATTATATTCCAAAATAATTTTTTTTTTTTGGTTTTATGAGAGTCTATCGTGTTTGTAGAAGTGGAGGTTTTGAACCGTTCAAAAACTGCTATCAACTCTTTCAAGTTACTAAAACTATGATCACATCGAACCACTTAAGTTTCAAAATTATATATATATATATAGCAAAAGTTTTCAACATATTTCAGATATTATATTGTAGCGTGACAAGAAGTTTTCACTTTTACGGAAGTGAACTGAAAACGTTTATTATAATATATGCCAAAAGTTTACATTATCACTTTCGTTACATGACTTGAAACGATTGGATTCGTGAAACTTGAACCGGTAAATTTCTGTTCAATGTTCGAATTCAGAAATCGAATTTTTCATCATATTCCAATAAATCATTTTTATAGTGATATATTATAAAATTTATAATAAATAACAGTGAACTAAATTCACTTATAAATATTGTCAGTTAACACCATCACTGTTCACTCTGACAGTTTATAGACGTTTATATATATATATATATATATATATATATATATATATATATATATATATATATATATATATATATATATAATCAGATACGACGGTATCTTACACTTTATTCTATTACGGGAGCGTTCTGTTTTATATTGATCTGAGGGAGATTGATCGAATTTATAGTGAAAAATGCTTCGAAATATAAACAGTGTAATGTGTTAACGATTTATTATACGTAAACATAACGAAATATAATAAGGCTTTTGTTGTATTAATAAACGATCGGAAATATTTTCGATTTTGCACTCAATGACTGATTGTGTGTAATATATATATTTTTTTTTGCAAAAATATTAATTCGATGCAAATTTATATTGACACAATTTCAACTTGTTCGATAATTCTGATAATCTTGAATTTATTAGTTTATTTTGGTAATATATATATATATATATATAAATAACTAAAACTGATAAAGTTATATATTAAATATTAAGGATAATATTTGTATTAATAAGAAATAAGTAAGTCTACTATAAATTATTTCCATATTTAAAAAAATAAAATTCTTGTTTAAATTTAATACGGATTAAGTTAAATAAAATTGATTTTATGTAATAAAATGATTATCAAAATATAAAAAAAAATTGTATCTGTAAGCTATATAAATATCAATAAAAAAAGTTTTCGAAAACGTATTTTTAACATAAACTTGTACTACATTATGATAAATAATAAATAATGCGGATTGTGCTTTTTCAGAATAGAATAATATTTTGATTGTGAAACTTTTTCAACAATATAAAAATATTTTTCGTTTACATAATACTTATTACATTATTATTTTGAACCAACTTTTGAAACATTATTTTTTTTCAATAATAAGGCTATATCTAATTTTTTTTTTAATTCTTCTTTGTAATTGTTTTAAATAGAATTGCAAATACGTGAAATAATAATTTGAAAATAATATAATTTCTGAAGGAAAGACCTATTTTAAAATATATAACTTTTTATCTTAAAACAAAAATACAAGTAATTGTCTTACAAACTGTTGCGAATTTGTAATTACATCCGTAATTATATAGAAGATCCAGTTTCCCTTTATCATTTTATAATCGATTATATAATATATTAGATACAGTTTATAGATTGATATATCTATTGTATTTTAGAACAATCCATAATGATGTTTAATCACATACTATATATAATTAAATCCAATTAAGCATATGTAATATCATATAATTGAATTACATTTATATCTTCTATTATACATATAATTAATCCGAATATTACTCATAATTACCACGATTTACATTTATGTAAATATAAATAATCCATTAATTAAAATATACGGGTTTTTGTATAATATTAGATTTAAAAATAATAACTAGATGAAATTTTCGAACCATAAATAGTATTGAATAGATTTTTCTATTTGTTAAAAAAGTTTATATAGAATAGATAAAAATCATCTGTTAAAAATGTATTATTTTAACACTTAGAAAAAATTACAAAAAGCTGTTTATTCAGCCGTGAAATAAACAGAAACCACCCTTAAATATAATTGCTTATGAGAAATTACTACGGAGTATAAAATAATCTATATACCATATATATATATATATATATATATATATATATATATATATATATATATATATATATATATATATATATATATATATATATATATATATAAAACAAATATAATACAGTAAACAAAACGTCAACCGCAGTAATTCATCATTCTCTATAATAAAAAGAAGGATTATTTTTTTGATAAATAGAAAAATTATGAATTATTATTATTTTTGAATATATAATTATATTTATGAAAATATTAATTTAATCCATGTCAGAATAAGCATTATAAAATATCAAAGATATTTTTCATATAAAATTTATTACTTTAAAAGCGTCTGTTTCAATTTGTTTAATATATTTTAATGCATAAAAATTCTGAGAGCATATTTTATATTATTCTAATTTAAAAAATATATTTTTTTTTAAAATTATATTTAAATTTGCAAGAGCTTTAACATCATTATTTTTTAATACTTTCATATATATATATATATATATATATATATATATATATATTGATATTTTATTGTAAAACTCATATTAATTATTTTTGTACATTAAATATTTCAAATCATACTTGTAAGAAAATCTATGTATATTTATTAATTCAAAATAATTTTAATAAACTTGAAATAAAATTGCCAATAACATATACAATCAATATCAATATTTACTCTCATATATCATCAAAGTTAAGATCAAGTTTTAATCATCAAAAACACTAATTTAATCATACTATATATAAACTTTATAATGTTGCTAAGATAAAAAGTGTAAATAGACATTGACAAACGCCTTTTGAAGACCAGAGGTGAATTTGATATAAAAAAAAACGATGCAAATTCATCATATATACATATTTTATAATTCGAAAATATCATTTCAAAAAGCGGCAAAAATATAAATATGACAGTTCGAAGACGATGCGTATAAATATTTTACATGAACACATCAAACGACGTTCAGCTGAAATATTCGTGAAAAAAAATCATCATTTATAATATATATAAACGACGATACAGGTATATAATAAAATTTTATGAACTATTCGTTCGATTAATATGGGAATTAATTAATTATATTTACAAATGCGGTTCGTTGATTTCAATAATTTGATGAAAAATTTATGTTTAAAAAGCGCTTTCAATTCCTCGGCGATTTTATTTTATTTTTTCTTCTTCTCATGATTAATATGCGTCTTTAGTCGACGCATCAATTTTATAGCGTTTTCAATAAGACAGGATTTTTTTTTGTCGACGGGATACATTAATTCGATTAAAAATTAATTGAAAAGAAAAAAACCTTACGCAGTCGAAATTCAGCATATTTTTATTTATCTGAAGATTAAGTCGTTCGAAGTGGAAAATTTTAATTTAACCCTTTCGCTGAAGGCGTTACTCGTTACTATGCCCAATTTTATATTTATTATATTTTACTATTTGACAATGGAAATTTTCTTTATAGTATTTTTATCACACAATTATAGATTTTATTGTACGATTGTATTATTAAAATTGAGAAATTTTGTACTAAGAAGCTTTAAAACTTTATATTTTTAACGAAAAGTCCTTTATTAGAAAATCTTTTATTAGCTAGTTAGCTATATATAAGATTTAAACTATAGTAGATAGAACCATGTTTATCCGTCAGTTACAAGACCCGGTACAAGGTTGAAAACACACGATTAGTTAGAACATTTATTCTCAAACTTTCCTTAATTTACAAAACTCGTAATAATTTTATTAATGAATAACTTACTAGACGTAAAATATTTCTAATGTAACAGAATTAAATCCACAATATACTATTTATTAAAATAATCTTTGAAATTTTTATTAGAAAATATTCTTTCTTCAAAAAAAAATGTATTTATTCTTTATCAAAATTTAACTTGAGATCAAAATCGTTTCATCAAAAAATAAGAATATCTCGTTTTTATTTCAGTATAATAATAACAATTTGTTTTATTTTAGACTATAATCTTTTTAAAAACTTGCTTAGGTTATTGAATATAAGTTTTGCATAAAATTGAATCATTAACATTACATTACATTAGATATTTATATAATAATAAATATTTATAAATTCAGTATATTGAATATTTTTTTTTAAATATTAATTGAAATACAATATTTGAAACGTGTTTATTCGTATACATTTTAATTTAAAAAAATCGTCTAGAAATTAAAAATATAAGATCAAAAACTGTTTAAAGCAACAAACATTAAAAACAACACGTGTTATGTGAGGTCGCGTTTCTGTTTCATAATTTTCAGTTATTTTTCACGGGAAAAAAATTCAATTTTAATGATTAAATTTAAATTTTTCTATCGCAAGCATCCCTGGATTTTTCATTATAAACAATCGGAACACGGTATATATATATATATATATATATATATATATATATATATATATATATATATATATATATATATATATATATATAAGAAAACGGAGTGGAAACATTTGGAAAAATCGGGATATTAACCATTTCTCAAAATGTGTCGATTTTTTTAGCGCTAGTTAACGTCGCAATATCAATAAATGTATTTCAAACAAACTCCTTATTTTTTTTTCAGTTTCTTTCAGAAACGTTAGACTGTTTTATATTGATATTTGGACGGCTTCATTACTTCTTAAACGGCGGTAAAATATATTATAGAAACGAATCGTTGTTGATAATTCGATCGAACGTTATTTAGAACGATTCGTTTTTCATCGTTTATTCGACGCTTATGTGTTTTTTTTTATTCAACATGAAAAGATTATATAATGATTATTTCAGGAAAAAAATATTTTTAATTTGATTAAAAAAAAATCTATGCTCTGTTTCAATTTTTAAAAATTTTCATATAATATTTGAAGTAAGAAATGTCTTCAATAAGAAATTATTAAAAATATATGTAATATTATGAAATTTCTCGGAATTTAATAAAGAAGTAACAAACGACGAATATTCAAGCTTTTCATTTATTTGAATTGCAATTGTATTGTAAAATTGCGCTTGATACTGATATTTTTATAAAAAAAATATTTTCAATAAAATCGGTTTTTTACTGTTTTACAATGAATATACAACAAATTGATCAATTTTAATATTGGTAAATATATTTAAAAATAAAGTAATTTATAATTTCAATCATAAAAAATATTTTTATATAGGCAAATAAATAATCCAAAAACCGATTTCTCTAATTGTTTCTTTTTTACATGAACATAAAATATATACTTATTGTTTTTTTTCTCAAGATTTTTAATTGAAAATCATTTAGCATGTAGAAAAACGATTGTAATTAATATTTATTGGAAAATGAGCAGAAATATATAAGAAATACTTGAAAGTATACTTTTTCAAATTAATTTTTACGATCGTCAATATCATTATATCAAATAAAAATGATTAATTAAATATATAATCAACATAGTATTTATTTGATTTAATAATACTTTTAGAAATTCTATTTGTACATTCATCTTATATTGTAACAAAAATATTTTGTCCTTCAGTCACAAAACCATTGATATTTTGTATTATATTTCATATATAATAATATAAAATTTCAACAATAAATTATGATATCAAAAAACAATTCTTTAAGTAATTTAATTTTGATTTATCGTTGATTTTTTTCAATAAAAATATTTTTTTTGATATTGAATAAAAAAGAAATTCTATGATGTAAGGCAAAAGCTTACTATATATTAAAATAAATGTTATCAAAAATAAAATATTTTCCTTAAAAAAAAATGACAATTTTATATCTAAATTAAAAATGTATTTACAAATCAATATTTATAAAATTTAATCAAATATATAGTTATTTTGAATACACTTAGTAACATTTTATATACTATATTATTTATTTTGTACGATTTTTCACATTTGCAAACTACCACCACCGATTTTCACTAAATAAAATTGAACCTTTCGATGGAAAATATTCCAATTTATCGAAATGCAGCACTAAAAGGTTGTAGTGGTTTTTCCATCCGCAATCGTATATCTTGATGTTGTGGCTTTCAAAACATTCTTAGATAATTTTAATGGAAAGCTCGTAGTAATTTAGCTCATTTCAAGCATCATCACAATATTAATTAATGGGCAAACACGGTTTTGCTAGACAAACTCGGCATAAATACGCATTTTCCGCGATTGATTAATATATATATATATATATATATATATATATATATATATATATATATATAAGTTTATTAAACTTAATAACGATAGCTATTTCCTCAAAACTCAATATAATTAGTCGGTATGTTGTATTATATATATATATATATATATATATATATATATATATATATATATAACGAGATAGTAAAATGGGGTCAAACACCCTTAATAAACGACGCAGTTAACACATTACATCACTGATAATTTGATTTCACATTATTCTATCTATCGTATAAAATTTATTTGATGTCCACTCAGTTCAAATCTAGTCACATAATTAACAATTCATATTTATATATATCATTTTATTTTTGATTATTCTATATAATAAATTATTTAGAATGTTTTAAAAAATATAACAAAAAAAAATAATAATTTTAATTATATTGATTTAACAACTACTATAAAATTTGTGTAGAACTATGTTATATAAATTATATAGAGATGAAATTTCAGAAACTGAATTTAATTTCAACATTTTGAATATATAAACCTTTATTTCAGCTTAGTTAAAATAGTTAAAGCACTGAAGGGGATGATAATGTGTTATTTGATTACAACCAAGTGGCGTAAAATAGTGTAAGGTTTTTTTTTTTCAGAAATAGGATTTTAACTGTTAAAATTGTAAAATTTTAAATAAGATTAAAAACCTATGTCAACTTCACATTAAATTTTAAGTATCATACTTCACAATGAAAACTACTAGTTTTAGTATTTTTATATATCCTAAATCTGTATTTTCTTATAATTAGAATCATTTTATTTCACTATTTATATTTTTAAGAAATGTTTCTTTTTAACTAATTTTTAAATATTAAATATTTTATTAATTTTCAAATCACTATTTCTCACAAACATATTGAAGTTTATTAATGTAACTAATTCTAAGAAAAGTGGTTAAAATGATCAAAGAAACATCGAAAAAAAATCCATTTCGGAAAAATATCCTTATAAAAACTTATATATAAAAAATATCGATAGGTTTATTATTAATAATCATTTATAAAAAATCTAGGAAACCTTCAAAAATTAAGTTTAATATTGCTCATGTTTTACATTACCGATAAATACATCTCTACAAAGTTATACATTTTTCTCAGCTATTGCCATTTTATTCTTCTACTATATTTTTCTTCACGTTTTCCATTTATTATAGCTAGATAATATAAGCTTCTAACTTTAAAGCTATTTTCCGTTCGTTTTCAAACAAACTCGAACATATTGAGTTCAGAACGAAAAATCTAAAGAATCGTGTTCAACGAGAAAATCATCTTAAAAAAAAAACTACAATTGGAAAACGAACGATAATTCCCAACGAAACGTTCGGTTAATCGGATTAAAATATCCGAAATATATATCTATTTGTCAAAAATATTAATGTATACAAAATGAAGGATGTTTGTTTTTATATATATTTTTTTTAATAAAAACGGTTTTAAATTAACGATAAGACGGACAAAATAAGATGAATTACCGTTCGCGCGATATTTCAAGCGGGAAAGCTTATTTTGCTCTTTCATCATTTCTACATTGAGAATAAATAAATTGAAATGAAAGTTAAACACGTATTTTAATGTACAACTTTTGGCACCGATGAAATTTTATCGTCAATTATTTATCGGTTTTTCATGAGAAATAAACTTGAAGGGTGAGAGGAGGATTTTCCACAGAGAAAACTATATACAAACATAATACGAATTAAATATTGAACGCTTTCAACTTTCCGGTTTAATTTCGATTCGGCGAAACGTGAACAAAATTATAATATATAGTATTATTATTGTTGTTTTTTGATGTTGAAAGCAATGTAATTATTATAAGTGATGGTATATTTGCTGAATAAAAAACTTGTTTATACTTCAGTTATGTTGTTTGTTGAAGCTTTTAAAGTTTGTTAAATTTCACGGTTGAATTTTACAAAATTTAATAATAAATGTATTAATTTTTATTTAACTAGATTTTGTTTTACATTATAATAAAAATAAACAGATCTGATATGAAATATGTTATTTACATCTTAATAATTTTTCTTAAAATATTTGTATCATACATTTTCATTGAAAAATTATTAATATCAACTGATTGATTTAATTAAGTGAAATTGTATACCTTTGAATATTTTATAAAATTTAAAATTAAATTCACTTTTAAACAGTTAAAATATATATTATTAATTTTAATCATTTATTTTTGTACTTAAATTTTATTTAATATAATTAACAAATCTCAATATTGCATTTTTTTTTCTTAATAAATATAATACGCCCCTCTAGAAAAGTATTCTAATTATAAAATGTAAATTATTAAATTACATTTTATGATATAAAACGACAAATTTATTCAAAATATTTTATGATTACTAATGAATATTCATAAAATATATCATATAATTCTAACAATTACTTTTAATATTTTTCAATGTTTATGTAAGCAAATATAATTGTGTTAAATACGAATAAGCCGTTTGATTTTTCAATATGTTCGAATCGTATTAATATATTTCAATTTGTATCAAATATTATAAAAAAAAAATATAAAATAAATATTTTTCGTCTAACCAAATATTAATTATTTCTATATACGAAAAAAAAAACTAAATTTATGATTATATAATACTTATTATATTATATTATGAGACAAAAGCCACCTGTATATACGGTATTTATTCAGAAGAATAATGATGAGCAAATAATATATCGGAAAGCCGAAATAATTAACGTCAAATTGGAAATGAACCAAATTGATATGGAAAATCGTATATTTTATTCTTTATCTGTGTATTATTTGTGGTAAATGATAAAATAAATGATTTTTTCCCGGAAATCACAATATAAAAGCACAAATAAATCAACGGTATCATATTTCTTATATTTTAAGCATCGTTTGACCTTTGGAATGCTTATTATTATTATTTTTTTTTTTAGTTCAATCCCTATTTCTGAGTAAAGCCTTTGTGTATTTATTTTAAAACTAAATTTGTTAGTTAGAAAACAAAACAATAAAACTAGGTTTTTTTTTAATATCTAAAACATGTTAACATGTAAAATTGCAAATATCATGTATTTTTATTTTGTTTGACATTTAAAAAGAAACATATTTCATTGTTATAATAAGGATTATTTTATTGATATTTTCATAAAGAAGCTATGATTTTTAAAATATATGTAATATGTTCATTTTATTTTTTTTAAATGATCCTTAATATATATTATTAAACTTATGCTTGTAATTTTTCAAACGCCAAAACGTTTCTGGAACTTAAATTTTGAAATAATTTGAGCTTTTTCATCTTGTGAATGCTTGTAAAACGACGACCATTAGAAATTCCTTTTTTTTAATATCTTTATTATTTGCACGGGGTGATATTTGGCGAATATGTAGGTCGGAGCATCGTTACAATGTTCTTTATGCCAATTTTTTTTTCTATTATTCAATAATATTATATGATTGAATATATATGTATATAATATAATAGTAATAATAATAATAATGAGTCACTTGTGACGAATGTTATTTCTGATTTAAAGTTTACACTTTCGTACTATGGTATGCGAAGGTATATCTTGGAAAGATGCATACTTAGTGTTACAGATTAGCGTGATTGACAAGGGATTCCTTGGAATTAATTTGCTTTGGCCGTGTTTTATTTGATTAAATACACAAATTTTGAAATGTACATTTTAGTTCGGAACCGGTTTGTTGTCAAAGTCAACAACTGGTCAAATCTATTTGTCGAAATTGGTATTTGTTTGCGTGGTCGACTCGTTCGTTTTCCGCCTCGAAAAACTCATTATTCACAAACAATGCCCCCCCCCCCACAATATACGAGTATTATCATTATTAAATATAATTTATATTGATTATTTATTATAAATGATTTCAAAAAAAAAAAGAAAAAAAACGTTAAATTTGATTCGAAAATATGGATACGTATTTTATATATATATATACCATAAATTTTGTTTTAAATTATGATGATTGTGATGATAAATTTTACGATTTTTCATTATTGTCTATTTTTTATCATTTTAATTTGTTTTTATATAGCACGTCAGTAAAACTGTATGAAAAGAAATCACAAAGGGTGAAATTGAACGATCCGAATGACCATATATATCGTACCATAAAAAGATCAAACACATTGGATATTCCAATATTCTTGAAAATATTCTGAATATATATTTATATATATATATATATATATATATATATATATATATATATATATATATATATATATATATATATATATATATATATATATATATATATATATATAAAGGTTTTTTTTTATTTAACATAATAAATATTTTAAATACTTAACTTTAGATTTTTAAAGTTAATTATGTGTAATTTTCGTTTAACATTTAATATTTATAAATCCAAATGACAAAATAAATTATTCATTTGTGCTACCTTTTCTCAGATCTAAATTTAGTTTCAACAAAATTTATTTATTTTTAATAGAATTTAATCTTCAATTTCAGTTCGAATTATTGAGTATCCTTTTTACTGAAAGATTTGACACATCGTTGCACCTTTAAATAATTTTTCGACTGAAAAAGTTCTTTACCTTCAGAATATTACAATATATTCCGATTTTTCATTGTCGAATTTCTTATTGTGATCAATATTGCAATATATAAAATCGTTCATCAAACGTTTAATATAAATAATATTAAATGTAAATATTAAAATTAACGACTTAAAGCTTAAAAAAATATTTTATAAAATTATCCATTTTTTTTATAATTTATGAAATAAATTATTTACAAATTATATAAATGGATAGATGGTATATATTTGAGCTTAGAATATTTAAATCGTTCATACGTTAAATTCCAATTTTCAACATATGCAGAATTAAGTTATCTCTATTTTCCACGCTCCGAAGTTGAATTCGTATTACAATTCGCATTAATAAAGATCGTTAACTAGATTCGTTATTAAATACAAAATAATGTTAATGAATCTCACGCAACATCCAATTATAAACTTAGTTTACAACATAAAATATATATATATATATATATATAAGCAAAACTTTATACAACTCTAGTCGTTAATTATTATTAATTTACAATATATTCTTTGGATCTGAGAAAAAAATATGTTTTTATTGTAAATCATGATAATTAAGCCTTTTGTATTCGTTTTTCTTCGGCCGGCATCTGACAAAGTATGAGTTTCACTTTGATGAACATTTAATCCTGTCCTTGTAAAGGAATTACTGCTTCAAATATCTCAGTTAAGTGGCTACAAAAGGGTTTTTGCCATTCACTATGGAAGCCTTGATCGAATATTATGAAAACATGTACTTCAAACGTTATATATATATATATATATATATATATATATATATATATATATATATATTATATGTAATAATAATAATAAATTTGTGTTATATATTAAAAATTCTTTTTTAATAGGAATCGAAATTTCAAGAACAAAGCGACTTTTTAACGTTATCAATTAAAAGTTAAAAGAAAATATATATATATATATATATATATATATATATATAATTTGTAAATGTTCATCTTTTCTATTAAAATTTTAATCAAGAAAATTTCAAATATAATAATAATAAAAAAATATAAATTACACAAACATATATTAATACAATAAAAACTGTTCATCATAATTTGATTTTATTGCTTGAATAGATGACATATGTATCAAATTTTATTTATTGCTTTTAACAATAGATCAACATTCGTTTTTTTTTTATTATACAAAATGTCTAGAATTTGACAAATTTTATTTACACTTATTTCTATGAATACATTTGTCATTTGAAAAGAATTTTGGTGTATACTTATTCTACATATACTAGATTATTATAATATAGAAAATATCACACCTACAGACAATTGAAATATTGTACTATGTCATTGTTAACGAATATCAATACAATATATCATATTTTACGACTTTGTCCTACACTCTGTATCAAATTTATAACGGCTTTATTATATTTTTTATATATAGCGTTATATATATTTTTTTGTTTATCTCATAAATAATGTATTGAAGGAAAAAAAATCTTAATAAATAAATGAAAACATTATGTTTTCAAGTAAACCGCAAACTTGTTCTATATATCGTGTTCATATTATTTATTATTATTTTTTTGTATATTTTGATTAAAATCTGACATAAAAAAAATATAAACAAATCGATACGATGTATTGATGAGGAAAAAAAGCAATATCGAACAACGTCTATAGGAACAATCGAATGACGTCGTTAAAAAGGAGCATTGAATTTTCCGCTTACAGAATCAGATTGAAAATTTCAATTTTCATTCCCTTAAAACAATGTTACGTTCGAAACTGATTTATATATTTATATATAAACGAAACTTTTTGTTTATATATAATTTTTTTTTTCTTAAAATAGACTAATATTTTTTTTAGAATTAAACGCTAAATTTAAATATTCTTCTAAAACAAATAATAATGCTCTTTTAATCTATTTAAAATGCTCAAAAAAAAGTAAATATAATTACAGAATTAAAAAATTGTTATTTTAACATAAAAAAAACACGATAAATCATTTAATTATATAAATATATAATTAAATAAATAAATATACCATAACAAAGCTACTAGTATCACGCTTCAATTTTATATTTAATTATATCTTGATATTTTTTTTTCCTTTTGAATCAAATGAAAATATGTTAAAAATATACTAAGAAAGCAATGCATAATCTTTGTCTTTATATAATTGATAAAAATATGTATTTAATTAAAATAAAAGAAAAATTAAATATAAACTGTATACGTTTTTTAATTAAAATTTCAATTTTTCTTTCATTAAAACTAAAATGTATATAGATTTTTTTTTTTTTTGCAAAAAGCGAATTATTACACGGAAGGAGGTGGGGGGGCGGACAATTGTAAAAAAATTGAAAATATTCAAATTGAATAGTCCTATTAAAATGTAAATTTTAATGAATATGCATATATAATATGCATATCACGAAACGTTATCTAGAATACCAGATTACGACGAAACTTTTAATTAATCAATTGTTTTTTTCCGTCGTTTCAGAACCAATATACAAGGCTTTGGACACATAAAAATGAGTCAACTGCGAATCGACGAAGGGGTACCATAAAAACACGAACAACCCAATAAGGGGTCAAGAGATGTGAAAGAACCAAAAAAAAAAAAAATAAATAAATAAATACAATAAAAATAAAAATGGAATTGAATCAAACGTCTACCTTCAATCTGACAAACGACGAATACGATATTTTCGACGAGACCAATTCGAGTTTATTCAAATACATAAACAGTACAAATTATACGGATTATAATAATGTAACGTTAAACTGCAATTTCACCGGAAACAGTTTCAGACATACGATATATTTTCACATTATGGTCAGTTTTATGTATTTCGTCATATTCTGTTTGGCATTGTTTGGTAACGGTGCAGTTTGTCTTATCGTTAAAACAATACCCAGAATGAGAACGGTCACAAATTATTTTATAGCAAATTTAGCACTCGGTGATCTGTTGATGGCAGTGTTTTGTATACCGTTCTCGTTTGTGCCGGTTTTGGTTTTGAGCTATTGGCCATTTGGCTATGTTTTGTGTCGTTTGGTAAATTATTCACAGGTTGTTTCCGTATTTGTTTCCGCATATACATTAGTGGCAATAGCTGCGGACCGATACAGAGCAATAACATCACCGTTAAAGCCCAGGTTAACTAAACCGAAAGCTAAAATTATCATCGCCACAGTTTGGGTTGGAGCTTTGGCCACAGCTTTGCCGACATCGCTGGTAGCAGTTTTATCGCCACCGACGTCACATTATGAAAAATGTCAAAAGTGAGTATAAATATATATATATATATATATATATATATATATATATATGTATATTAAATAATTTAATATCATTATATATTTTTTTTAAAATGGTTCAACTTAATTTAAAAGTTTAAATTAAAAATCGGGAACAAAGGATAAACTTTTCAAATACATTTCTACTGAAATAAATTCTTTCGAGTATATTTAAAACTAAAACTATTGTTATACGAAGAATAAAATGAGTTAAACGGACTTATTTGATAAATTTATCGCAATTTATTTTCATAGCTTAATTTTAAAGTTTAAAAAAAAATATTTTTTGTTATATAACAAATATAATATTTAAATATCAGTGATTAAAGAAGATATATGACCAAATAAATTACAAAATTTAAAAAAAAATCTTTATTTATCTCAAGGGTACTATTATCAAAAATAACAGAAACATTAAAGGGTAGATAATTAACTTTTGAATTCGCATTATTTTTCATTTATAAATATTAGTGATATTTTTAAAGGTCGTTTACATGAAATTGTTGTGTTTGAAAATAAACTTTTTTTAATAAGAAAAAATATTATTTTAACAAAATACGTGATTGCGGAGTTCAAAAATCATTTTTTTTTCTATTATTTATTAAAAAAATAATAATAGAAAACAAGCAATTTAAAGAATTTTTTTTCATCAAACAGAATTCAGTTTAAAACAACGGTAACTGAAATCCAATTGACATTATTTCACGCGCGAGTTATTATTGTAGTTTACAGAGAAAATAGTTCAAAGCTGGATTCAACAAAATTATTGACATTCTTGGTTTAAAAAAGCAATAATTCAAAAACGAACAATTTAAAGTATTTTACTTTGATAAAATTTGAACACTGTTTTCATAGATTTATACAAAAATTTTCATCGAAATACTAAAAAAAAAATATGTAGAATAAAAATTTTAATTCTCAGCATTTTTAAAAACAGAGAGAGAGAAAATTAACATAAGCATTAAATAACAATGAGATCATTACAATGTAAAATATTGTGACAATAAATATAAAAATAAACGTTAAAGCGGTAGAAACTATTAAGCGTATAGGGGGTTAGAAAACATTAACCCGAAAAATAGGGTTCTTATATTATGACCCATTTCGTAATAGCGTTTGCTTTAACAATTCAAGTTTGGTATTTATAAATATTTTGAAACAATATAAAGATAAAAATTATTAAAATTTGATTTCTTTTTAGACGCAGTACTAATATGAATTTATTAATATCAAATTAATCTCTGCAAAAAAATCAATAAATGAAAATTTTTATATATGTAAAACGTAATCTAAATCTGTAAAGTATTTTTAAAATTAAATTTATTGAATTTATAATGAAAACAAAATAGTTACAAATTCCAATTGTGAAAAAGTACGTTTTATCGAAAATTTGCGATACGATTATTAAATGGAGATAAAACATGAAATAAACAAAATTCGAAATGCAGTATAAATTTTCCATTCGATTTCAGCTTTTTTACGAGAAAAAAAAATTAAGCTTATTTTTACAACCGCATTGTAAAATTTTATATTATCGAGTACAAAATATACGATGTAAAGACGTATTCTACAAACGTGCACTTTAGAAAAATCATATCTAAAAATATATATATATAAATCTAATGTATATCCACAAACTGAACTACTAGAAATTTTTTATGAATAATATATAAACAAAGACGACGTTTTGAAATAATGTATTCTTCATATTTTCACGTCATATCATCATTATATATGCATAAATCTTGAGTACATTTCCATGTATGATAAGCCGTTATGATTATTTGAAAATACAATAAAATCCGAAAATACAATAAAATTATTAATGCAAAAGTAGAGAATACGTCTTCTAACATTTATTATCATTTCGTATAGATAGTTGATTTTCCATTGTTCTAAACGAACGAAAATTAAATCGTTTTTCAGCATGAAAATACGTATAATTGAATCAAATTCGTATGTTAATTTCATATCGTCGTTATAATTCATTGCTTTCAGACGAATATAACTGATTTCACGACAGATAATTAAATCAGAAAACGTAACAATTCTAATCTATTCATTATAAAATAATAATAATATAATTAACGTTTTTCGTGTGTTTGTGCGAGTTTTGTTTGTTTATTTATTTATTTATTAATATGTAGAATGGTGAGAGTGAATTGCGCCTGCGGTTTTTCTGGTTTGTGGTATTAACGTGAAAATTTAAGGGCTTCTGACAATTAATTCTCAGACATAAAAGTGTGCACGTCTAAAACGGTTTAAAGCCTGTAATTTATTTGCAAGAATGAGGAAATTAAAACGAATACCAAAAAAACTATATATAAAATGAGATTTTAAATATTTTTACATATAATCATTTTGTATATTTTTATAATTATTTTTTTTAATATTTCTATACAATTCTTCATTTTTAGTTTCAAATTTGATTCATAATTATAAAACTAATTACATTTATATTTTCGATATAATATATATATTGAAAGTAAAAATCATAATAAACATATCTGAATGGTGACATAAAAAATTACAATGTTTGACAGATTATGAATAATTCAAAATTAATCCAAAGGACAAATTTCTGGAATGATTTTATTATTCATAAATTATATTATATATACAATATATACATTCGTAAATATTGAAATTTATGTATTATTGAAAAACAGCAATAAATCATATATACTTTAAAAGTTAAGTAATATATTATTATTATTATTATAAACACAACGTCGTTGCCTATTTTTAACCGTTTCTCATTCTTTTCATGATAATGTTTCATATATTTTTTTTTATTCTAGAGTAATTTTTCTTTGAAAATTTGTATTCTGGGATCGTTTTTCATTGCCTATCTTGAAAACTAATGGAACGTGATATTTTCTATCCCTTATCGATTCAAGGATTGAAAATAAGCGTGTTAACATTTTTTAATTTGAGTGTAATATTGTATAGTAAACCGTATAAACAGTATTTTATAAAAAAAAATATTTATAATATATATCTATAAAATCAAATAATAAATTTTAACGTTAAATTCGCGATAATTTAACATTAAAATAAGTAATCGATTTACTATTTATATATTTAAATGTTTGTTGTTATTTATAATAAATATAAATATTCAATTATGTAAAAATATTTTTATTCAATCTTCAATTTTTATATTTACTTTATCGTCGTTCAATTAATTTCAAATTGTTAGTTAAATACGCGATATTTAAAAATATCAAATTCGACTAACTAAAAATAAATATTGTTCCATATAACGTTTCATTATAATATATTTATAAATGATTCCCTAAAAAAATATTAATTAAAAAGCAACAGTTGCTTTTCCTTTTTCTGTATATATAACAAAGAAAACGCAAGATATTATTTCTAAGATTTATTTTTAATATTATTTATTAAAAAAATTCTTATTTGATTGTCGAATTGGGAACTTTTTGCATGACTTTGATATATATAACATTAAATAATCAATATACGAATATGAAAAAAATAACCTTTGATATTTGCATTTATTATAATTCAACATTTATTAATTTATTTTGATACATTAAACAATATTTCGGGAAAAAAAACCGCTTATAATTTAAATATAAAAATATAAATTCAGTTAAGGGCAAAAATAAAAATTTCCAATAAATTAAATAATTTTTATTAAAAATTGACTCAAAAATGCATTTCATCAGTCTAGACGGTAAAATATAGACATTAATAAACAAATAATCTGAATTCGCTGTGTATTTTCTACATATTAAACAATAATTTCAAACTTGAAACTTGTTATTTTTAAGTTCAATCAGCAGATGTAGCTTTTCCGGAAAATTTATTTATTTTTTTATTAAAAAATTGAACATTCACAGCTGCATATCAACAAATAACCCACGGGAAATTTCGACGAAAAATTGCAATATTTTTTTTTCCGTTGTCAATCATTTTTTTTCCGATTTATAACCATTTCGTATCTAATTATACGTAAATATTATTTCGCTATGATACGAACAGCATTTTAAAAAGTCAACGCGAAATAAAAATTCCTTCACTTTTTAAAGCTCAAACGTTTAAAAAGTCGTTTCGTAAATAATTATAAGAAAAAAAAATCGTCAGATTGACAACAAACAGCCGAAGTTATTCGCGCGATCAAAGAATTTGAAATTTCAATCTGAATTCTAAAAATATAATATTAGTGATAATATATATGTATTTTTTTTTTAATATCAATAATTGAACATTAAAAAATATTCATCGTAATTTATTACTCGACGAAAAAGCGAAACAATATCGAACAAAGTAAAAGATAGTACATATGTTAACATGTGCGCCGAAAATATAATACTAATGGCTTTTATTCTTGAAAAAATGACCTTTTTGGCGGTTAATGGAATCTGTGGTTGATGTGTTAGGTAATCATTATGTTTCAAGTGTTTGTTGTTTTCATACAAATTTGGAAAAATATTATATATATATATATATATATATATATATATATATAATTATCTGAATAATATTAAAAAATATTTTATATTTAATTGATACATTTTTTTTCAATTGCAGGAGTATATGCCGTGAAGTATGGCCATCACAAGAACAAGAACAATATTATTCAATGGCATTGATGATTTTACAATTCGTGATACCGTTATCAGTTCTGGTATTCACTTATACAAGAATAGCTTTGGCGGTATGGGGTGGAAGACCACCGGGTGAAGCGGAAAATTCTAGGGACAGAAGAATGGCAAAGTCCAAAAGAAAGGTAGTAAATACGTTCTATTTTTTTTTTAACTTTTATTTTGGACAATTTTATAGACTATTATTTGCAGAGTGGCATTCGGGAGAAAGTGCGAGCTCGTAAAAAAAAAACGGACTTTTCGCTACAAAAGTTTTCTTCGTTGAACGCTCTCGAATAAATTCCGCGAGATAAATTGCCGTGTAAAAAATATATTTATACGAATAAAATAGAAACGAAAATCGACAATATTGCTTGAAGTGTAAAATAATTTTCAACGAGGAAAAACGTGTATGTATGTGTGTATGTGCGATGTTGACGTTTCAAATTACTCTTAATTGCGTAAAAAAAACGCTCGTTAGCATCAATTCTCCTTAATTTGGTGGAAAAAAAAATGTGTCAGTAATTTTCGACGAAGTGCTTAAAACAAAGTCATATCGATTACTGCAAAAATGAGTTAATCCTTACTTTATTGGTTTATAAATGATGTATATCGTTAGAAAATTAGTAATATCGAGGATAAATTTAGTATTATAGATAATTAATAATTACTAAAATATCACTCATCTGTCATAGTATGCTCATAATTAATAATAATAAAATAAATATATTTTTCTTCATATAATTAATAATTATGAAAAAAAACAGAAATCTATTTATTTATTATAATTAAAAAATATATAAAATATCGTACGAATAATATATGAAATAAATATAAATAATCGATGATAAACATTTTATGGCTGTAAAGAAATTTTCTCAACATAAATATGAGCGCTTGCCGCAAGTAAACCTATTTACGATTACATGTTTTAAATACAACAAAGTGAAATAATAACTTTTGATTACAATAGCTGTATATTAATTACGCGGTTTTCTACTTATCGAATTTGACGTAAACGTAAAACAACACCGTAAAATTACAAAATACGCTAATATTATTATGATTTCGGTTTTATGAGCTCGCACATCGAATCTATTATATAATACTATATATATATATATATATATATATATATATATATATATATATATATATATATATATATATATATTATAATAGAAAATTAAATGAAATTGATTAATTATTCCGACCGACGATAAATACCAATTTCACTTTCTATTAATCACGATGAATTATTAAAATTTTAGTGTTAATAAAAAACCGCCATAATTTTTGTATTCGGAAAATTGGAGTATTTTGTGAGTGCGTTTTTTTTTTCACCCTTAGCGCTTTGTTTTATATTTTTACGACTGGCATCTATAAAATATTTTTTATGATACAAGAGAAAAAAAAAGCGTGTTTCAGAAAATATTACCCTTATTCGAATGCGAAATCGGTATTGTTTATATAAATATATATTATTTAAGTTTTTCGATGTTCTTTCTAATTTAATAGATAAAATATTGAACATTTAACGTTACGTCGAATTTATGTATTAACGGAACAAAAGGCGGTTTATTTATGGTGAAAAAATAACAAATAAATTTTGTGTTATACATAAATAGATAAATAGATATATATATATATATATATATATATATATATATATATATATATATATATATATATATATATATATATATAATATTTTTAAAAAGAAAGTAAAGCTTTAAAAGGTAACGAAATGTACTAAATTTTTTAAATATTGTAATTGAATGTATTTATTTTGTAATCTGAATTTTGAATTAAAACCTGAATAAAATTTAATAGTTGTTCAAATATAATGATATATCGTTTTTAAATTGCTTTCTATTAGATTAAAAATGGTCAAAATTTTAAAATAACTTAATAACTAAAATATTTTTCAAATACAAGAATCAAAACTTATAGAAATTCAAAGAAAGAACTGAAAATATTATATATCTTTATATTATTTATATATCGTATAATTTATTAACATTTTGATAACTCGAGAGTCAGTCGTATTTTTTCAAAGTTTAAATTCATTTACAGATGTTAACATAATATTTGCAATTCAAATTTGACAGTTTTTTTTATATGAATTTGTAGAACATTTCGCAAATTAACTTTTCCTTTAGTTGAAATAAAAGTATGTTTCTGGTAAAGAGGAATTTTAAAACTTTAACACATGAAATGAAATATAACTTAATATTCCACGTTGATATTTTCCATATTTAATATATGTCGATTTTGAAAATAATCAATATATCTTTCATAATTCTCACAATATTTTTTTATTAAATTTTTATAAGTAAACGCAATATCTTTTCATTTTTGTAACATGCTTGAAATTGAATGATCTTTTAGATGAAAAATTAAGACATCAAACATTTCATTATAAAAAAAAATAAAAATATATAGAAATCAAATATCATATTGTTTCATTTTTGTGTTGTCGCAAAAAAAAATATGAAAATTTTCTTCATAACATGGACATTATAAATAAACGAAATTTTCACAAAAATTCACCCACGCATTTATAAATTATTAAGAAGAGAAAAACTAAAAAAAAAACGGACACGTGTAGTGAGGACATATGTTAAAGTGATGAAAAAAAACTGAAAAAAATACGACAGCATTTCACTGACGATGCTGAAAAAAAAAACAACACCCGTATCGAACTGAAACGAAAAGCGCGAGCGCGGGTTTTTCAGCACGTAACGGAAAAATAACTGAAAAACGACAACGAGCGAAAACTTTCAAACAAATATACAAAAAGAAAAGTTTTATGAGCGTGTTAAGTAGAAGAAAAACTTTGACACGTATACCAAATATATATATATATATATATATATATATATATATATATATATGCACCCAACTTTTCTTATTCTACGTATTATATATTATATAATAATATAACAACGTATATGAAATATTATATTGTTATGTTCTTTTAGCGGACGAATAATATATATTTTTCTATCGCATCGTTATGATGGAAAATTATTCATGAATTTTTGTCGTTATTTTTCAGATGGTGAAAATGATGATAGTCATTGTCGTCGTGTTTACAGTTTGCTGGTTACCGTTGAATATGTTTGTGGTGAGTTGATAAACGAAACATAATAATAAATATTAATTCAGAACGATATCATAAAAATAATATATAATATTTACAACTAAATGAAATTTTATTAATATTATGTATTTTTTTTATATTAATAATATAATTTTATATTACACTTTATATATATATACCATATATATACATTTTTTTTTTGATCATTAAAATGTGCACATGACGTTTGAAAATTTGAACTCATTGCCGTTTGCATGACAGTTAGACACGTTAACCGCTCGACTAATACGTGTGTCATTTCACAAAAGTGGACATCCGTAATAATTGTGCGGTTAGTGGATTCGATCGATTCAACGTGTTTCGCGTACGAATTCTGTCCTCGTGTTGTCATTTACACTTGTGTATTTTTTTTTATAATTAACAATATTTACTAGGAAAAAAAAATATTATAATATTATTATATATAAATGTGTTTGCAATAAAATTGTATTGAAAATTTGGAAAGTAAACACAATCGTTTAATTGTATTTTATAAAATAAAAATAACAATTGAAATATATATATATATATATATATATATATATATATATATATATATATATATAAATGAACGATAGTTATTTTAACTGAAAAGTTTGGATTTGAAGTAGTTGAGAAGTAAAACTATTAAAGTTTTAATTTAATATTATTATTGTAGAATAACAGGAGTGGCCAAGCTCCTTGATAGAAAATATATTTATTCAAAACATATAAAAATATAAAAAATATATAATAACACAAAAATAAAAATGGAATTTGGATACATATATCGATAGTCACAAATAGTCCTTCAAAAAAAAAAGCCGCATATGGCTAGACAGCCTCAGTTTGGCCACTTCTGTAATATAATTACTGGAAAAATAAAAATAATGTAACGAATTATTATAAATCTATACTTTTATTTAATAATATTAATTAATATTTTCAATTATCTCTAATATAAATTAATACATGTAAAATTTCATTATAATTCAACTATCATATCAAGATAATGAATCAATTATTTTATTTTATAAATAAAAAAAAACATTTTTACAAAAATAGCTTATATATAATAAATATTATATATGTTTTGTATTTTATGTAAGATCTATCATTCGAAGAATGGTTCAAAATGACACATAGTTTTATTACATATTTTGCAATATTGCCATCAAAATGAAACTACGATATGTTCTTCCGTATCGATGGCAATCTAACAAAATGATCGATTGAACTGCGAGATAATATTGAATGCAATAAATATTAGAATAAATAGAAATATTTTTTACAAGATATATATATATATATATATATATTTCAAATTTTTTAATCATGATTTTTTTTCACAAACAGTTATTATACGACGTCTCCTGGGCAGATTGGTGGCCCGTTTCATACATTTGGTTCATGGCACACTGGTTGGCCATGTCTCACTCTTGTTATAATCCAATTATATACTGCTACATGAACGCGCGTTTCAGAATTGGATTTTTACAGGTAAGCCTGAAACCCTTTTCGTCTAAAAAAAAGTATATAACATATATATATATATATATATATATATATATATATATATATATATTGTATCATATACGTTTCTATGTAAGTGAGAGAGAAAGAAATAAATATAATGTCCACGAAATCGTGAAATGAATTATAAAAGAATACGGTGACACAAAAAAAAATATACGAAATAAATGATAAAATGGACGAAGGTTATTTCTTGAAATGGTAAAAGGAAATGAAACATGTTAAGTGGAAAGAGAGTGTTCTATGTCACTTAATGCTTGAATCTATGATTCAAGTTTAGAACCTTTTTAAAGATAATTAAATTTCTACATTTGAAAAGTGTAACTTATTTTTAGTCTAATTTTTCTTGCGATAAAAAAAAATATTCATTAGAAAATATATTTCTATTTATATACATATAAAATATTCCATAATAAATCATGTTTAAAAAAAATGTTATAAATTTATTACTCGATTTGATCAAAGATTTTCAATTCCGGAAACGGAAGATTGCTCGATTTTTTTTTTCGTAAACGTTGTTTGCGAGCCTAAATTAAAGCTTCTCTAAGCTCGCTTTGCGAAAACGTCTCACTTTTTAATTGATCGAATAAATTATTCGCACGCTAGCTTTCGTATCGTATTTTCTTCGAGCTTTCTGCGTATTCTAAATTTACGCACCGTTGACAGCGTAAAGATGAAAAATAAATAATAATATTAAATATAACGAACAACAAAACAACAACGGGGGGGAAAAAAAAGATAAAACTCGTTTATATTTTCGGATTATAATAATTTATTTTCGGAAAGCGAAATTATCGAAACGCAACGGAAGCTTTCGATTTTTATTTATTTTTTTTTTCATTCTCATCAATCATTGGAGCCATCCTTTTGGAATGTCTAAAGACAGACGCCTTTTCCATCAGTCCACCGGTAGTCGATGTAAATATTGAGTTTTGTAAATTGAGCACGAATCTAGTCTGTGACTAAATTACTTTACACATTCAATATTTTGAGTGTGCGCACTCTTAATTAAAATTCATTGTGATCCCGTTAAAGTTAATCAGTTAACGAGTGTCTTGACGCTTTCGCAACGAAAGCAGCACCGCGAACGATTTTACGACGGAATAATATATAATATTTATTTGTATATATATATATATATATATATATATATATATATATATATATATATATATATATATATATATATATTATATGCGGTTGTAATGTCAATGTCGTTAATGTTTATGAAAATTTGATACGAGCTTCGCAATCAAATATATTCACACTACATATGTTTTTCAAGATACTTTGTAATTGAACAGAATTATAGAACGTTTTTAATCATATATAAGATCTTTTAATTCAAAAATATAAATTATTATATGCAAATTTTATCATATATTATATAATAATTTAGGTTTATGATCTGTTTTCTTTGTTAATTAGACCGAGAACATTTTTTTTTCATTAAAAAAAAATGTAAAGTTAATTAATTTTAAATTGTTGATAAATCTGAATTTTCATTCTTAGAATAAATAAATTATTTCATATATGAATAAAAGAGATCTTAATTAATTTTTTGCTAAATAGTGAGCTTGCGCGATTTATAAACGAGATATTAAAAAAAAAGATAAAATGCAGCACGTCTTAATTTACTGATAATATTCTTTAAATTTTCATTCTTAATATTTTAACGATTTTAATCCATTATACTATTATTTTTTTTGTAATAATAATACAGTATTAATAGTATTAAATTGAATAAATTCCAATTTGGGCAAATACCACAAAATCGCAGTAATCGATCTGTGGATAACGGTAATTCTATTTTAGAGACAGCAAATAAATATCGATTCTTCGAATAACTAAAGGAAGTAGTAATTCCCAGTAAAACTAATTACTCGATAATTTTTAACCATTATTGACAACCCGCTTAATTTGAACAATCGATATCGGTCTAAAAAGAATTCATCACTATCAATGCTTACTTTGTAAAATAAAGATGCATACTTTATTTTCTCATATAAGCTATGAATAATTTATATAATAATATTTAAAATGTAAGACGATATTCTGCACTATCGAGAAATATAAATAAATTCTTAAAATCTATGATAAACATTTTTGAGAATAAAACGGAAAATGTTTCTACGTAAAATTGTGCATACCGTATATTTGAATGGAACTACAATCTGAAAACATGCTTTAAAAGCTGAAAAGATTCAGGAAACGGCATTAATATTATAAAATAACTACGCAAAAGCTTATATATTTCACAAATATATCAAACTAAAATTTTTATACGAATATTAGAAAATAAAATTTATAGAATATTGGAATATTAGACGATTATAAATATATTAATAAAACCAATAAATGATCAATTTTTAATAGAAAAAATATAGAGTTTATGTTTAAAATGTAAATGCTATAAGTTTATAAAGTAAGTAAGGGAAAAAGTGTTTTTTTTTTCTACAACACAGTGCTATTTTTTAAACAAACAATTCAATTTTCCTCAACGGCCCCGTGCACGATTTCCTTTTAAACGTGAAAATCCTTTATATTTTCATTGTTTCGTGCGCATAAAGAATATCATTACGCGCACAATTCTTTCGCTCGTGTTTTTCTTTTCTCTATTTTTTTTTTCTATGCGAGAAAGTCGCCGCTTTAGAAAAGGTGAAACACAAACGATAAATTTATATACCGTGTAAAATATACACGTGTGCTTAAAAACGCGATATATTTATATATATATATATATATATATATATATATATATATATATATATATATATATATATATATATATATATATATATATATATATATATATATATATATATATATATATATATTTAAAAAATGATGCGAATTTTTCGGTGAAAAAAAATCGGCTTATTTCTAAGACTCTTCTTAGAAGCGCAGATGTGAAGCGTGCGCTTTTCATGCGATCATTTCTTTTATGAAAAAAAAATATATTCGAAAGGATTCTTCGTTATTAATAATATTGAAGTGTTATCTGATGATTTCAATAATATATTTATTTTTTTTTCTCAGATTATGGGAAAAATACCATGTTGTAGAAAATTTGTGAAAGCTAAGCTTTCGTATGCAGATGGTGTGCATCGATCCAGTTTAGCTGGAAATATTCCTATGACAGGTAAGATATTATATATCCTTTTACCCATTACTATGTCGATATTATATAATATTTAATATTGTTATAAAAAATATACATTCTGCAGCAAGAAAACAAATATCCATTAAATGTTTTATACTTTTCATACATTTTATACCATAATATATACTATAAATAATTTTAAATAAAAAAATATATATATCACTATGATGACATTGCGACAGTTTGGTAACGAAATATATTGTAATGTATAGAAAATATATATAATATTTTCTTATAACATATTTCAACACTATCTGACCTATATTTTTAAATAATGAAGCGCAATAAAAACCATCCAAATATTGTTTTTAAACTACATATTTTAATATCATATATATAATTTAATATCATTTACAATAAATAAATTGAATTTATCCATATATAAAATAAAATAATATTATTTTTTTGCGTAATACTATGAATGTTAAAAGCATTTTCATATATAATATTTATCATCAACTCGTATTCAAATTAAATTACAGCAATAAATAAAACATTGTGTTTATATTCTTGCTTTCTTCTTGTTCACACAGTAAACAGACTTTATAGAGCCTAAGTATTAAGAGACCATTGTTCGCTTTATGACTTCATATTTACTATAATTTTCCTTTATGCGGTGCCTCTTATTATGATGTTAATATCGTGTAAATATTGTCAATAAAATTTTACGAAATTACCCCTCACCCCTTCCTTTTAAAAGTTTATTATTAAATTTAACGTTTTATTCGTGTTTATTTACGAATGTAACGCATGACGATATTTTAACGAAGAGAATTTACAATACGATTTTATTAATAAATTTTTATATATATTATGCGTTGTACTTTCGGAGCTATCTTTTTATATATAATTATGTTTCTTATTTAATAAATGAAAAATCTTTTCGACAATATTATTAAAATAATTTTCTTCAACATTACACACATCACAAACAGTTATTAATGAAATTTATCATTTTCATAATGCCAGACGACGGAATCCTTTGTGACACCGAGTTTCTATTAATGATACCGTTATATGATACGATATTATTATCCGCTATATATTCAAAGTGAGACTTTCCTTTTGAATGGAAACAACTTTGAAAGCTTGAACATTTCAAATGGGAGAGACCTATTAACGCTTTTAGTTCACCCCAAGAAACTCGAAGTTAACTTATCAATTGATTTAAAAGGCAGTTTAGACATTCACATTTGGACAACATAAAATATGTTATATATATTTATCCAAATTATTAATGATTATTTTGATATTTTAAAAATATTATAGATGAGCTTCTAATGAATTAATGGATTATATTAATACAATTTTAATAGATATATTACATTTATATATATATATATATATATATATATATATTTTTTTTTTTTGGTTGACAATAAGTCATTCTAAGATCAAAAATATATCTTATTTTTTTTAAATCATATTCGATAAATAAATACTATTTCTAAGGAATATTTGAAATTTTTATATTTCGGTACGCATTTTTATGATCCAAAATTTCATGTATATAATTATAATGTTTGTTAAATGTTATATTACATTTTTTTTGATAAATTAAATAAAATATAATATTTTTCATTATATAATACTATTATTTACAATAATTTCCGAAATGAAAGAGATGAATAAAAAAAATCATATTAAGTTTTCAATTACTTTTTTTTTTAAAAGTGAAAACTTTTAAGTATTCAAGAAAACTCCAATTATAAAGCAGAAACAAAAAAAATATATAATAAACGCATTTATATAAGTATGAAAATACAATTTTCGACATTATGTTTGAACTCGAAAAAGTGTCAACGAAATATTTGTACTAAAAAATATCAAAAGAAAAAAGTCCCTTAAAATTAATTTTGACTTAACGCTGTGCAAAATTAATTTTTATTTGCGCGAAATTTTCGCTTGAATCCATTCGTTTTTTTTTCACATCTATTTTCTTTCTCTTTCATTCTTTATCTCCGAGGAAAAATATTCTCGTCGATTTATTTTGATAGAAAATCGAGAAATTTTTAATTGAAAAATTCGCTCGGAAAACAAATAAATTTGATTTTTTTATCGCGTTAATTAATTAGAAAAAAAAACAATGCGACGTGTTTTTCTTTACGTGTTTTTCAATAATTCAATACGATTTCACTTTTGCATACAAAATCTTATCGGATAATTAAAATATATACTAGTAATTTATTTTTAATATAAGGTATGTTTTGAATGTTATAATTTTAAAATATTTTTAATATTGAACGTTTGCGATTTTAATCTAAAAAAAAAACGAAATATTTTTATATTGATTTCAGATTTAAAATTATTTTCGTAATTTAACATTTTTTTACCTTTAACCTGTTATTAATATAAAAATGATATCGATTTGACATTCCAAAAAAAAAAAATGTCGTCAATTCGAAACTTTTTCCATAATACGAATTCCACGCTCATAACTTTTCGCGCGAAACTTCAAATACCTCAAATATTACATTTTCGTTCGATTTTTGTATATATTATGGGCAAATTTTGATAAAAATACTAGAGAAAAGTATTGATTGTCATTCGTCGGACATATTTCCATCAACACCGTGACACGCCTGATAATATTAAAGGGAATATGAGTTTTCCGGAAAATGCGTGCGATAACAAGTTTCATTACTTTTCCAATATTTAACCCGTATTTGTTGATATGACACGTGCGAATATGAAGAAATAAACCTTAATCTTATAATAGAAAAACTCTTATTAATTGATTTTTATTCAATTTCGCATCATATATTCTATTAAAAATATATTTCATTATCGTTATATAATCGATTAATTTAAAAAGTTCAAACGTGTGAAATATATTCTTGAATTATATAAAAATAAAAATGAATTATATAAAATACGTGTGTGTTTGCATATGATTTATATCATTTTATACGTCTAAATTAAAAAAATGTATTATTTATGAAGATTTATAATGAAAAATCGTCGAAAAAATATAACTAAAATATTATAAATTATTTTACCGGGCATAATTTAAAATAATCATAATTATATGTAAATGATATAACGAAAATTAAACATATGTTAATAAATAAATAAACAAACGTGTTATCGTCAGTTCATCGCAGATGTTTTCCATAATTAAATATTATTATTATATATATGGTACATGCTGTACCGATATTATACGGTCAAATGTTGGTACATCATTTATTTTTGTATATAATTACATTTTATAAGAATTAGATATAAAGTTTTATTTAACAATAAAATAATTGGAACAATACGATGATTACTAAAAAAAGAATATATTTCAACTTATTATGAGACTAAATTTATATATATATATATATATATATATATATATATATATATATATATATATATATATATATATATATATATAACTCGTATTTATATATGATAAATAAACGGGAAATAATTTTTAATCTAAATTTATTCGAAATATAAAAAAAAACATTTCTGAAGATTACAATATTAATTTTAAATGTTTATTTCAAGGTATGACAATATTGTTGTCTCGTATTCAGGAAGTTAATACAAAGCCTATTATCAGCCGCAGCTTCCTGAAGAGATAGAAAAATAAATTACAAACTAAAATTTTTGATGAAAATTTACGAGTGAAAACATTTTTATCTCTCGTTTTCGAGTGTATAAAAAATAAAGAAATGAAATGAAACACATTTAAATATTTATTACGTGAAATTTATGTTGTAATCCTATACGGAATATTTTTAACCGATTTTTTTTAACACTTTGAAGCCTTTTAAATGCGGCAGCTTAAAATTTGTATAAATTATTAAGAGGAAGGT